>CM042382.1:3788270-3808270 GCA_023634145.1 Thymallus thymallus
TTGATTGATTGATTGAATGATTGATTTATTGATTTATTGATTGGATGGGATAAAATAGGTTAGCTTAAACATGTGAAAGTTGGTTTGATGTCTCTATCTTCAACGGTTGAAGGGTTACTGTTGGTGGGTTATTTTATGCTAATTTGTGCAGATGTATATAATTAATTGATCAAATTAATTTAAATAGTTTGCAGTTAGGTTAGCCTGAACATGAGAAATATTGGTTTGGTTTCTCTACCTTAAACAGTTCAAGAGTTACTGTTGGGGGTTATTTTATGTTAATTTGTGGTAATTTATATAGTTAAAGTTGATAAACATAGAATAGCCTGAACATGAGAAAGTTGGTTTGATGTCTCTATCTTGAATGGTTACTGTTGGTTAGTTATTTTATGGTAATTTATGCACATTTATATATTTATTGTTTTTTTAACCTTTATTTAACTAGGCAAGTCAGTTAAGAACACATTCTTATTTACAACGACGGCCGGGGAACAGTGGGTTAACTGCCTTGTTCAGCGGCAGAATGACAGATTTTTACCTTGTCAGCTCAGGGATTCAATCCAACAACCTTTCGGTTACAGGCCCAACACTCTAACCACTCGGCTACCTGCTGCCCCAAGTTAGGACAGTCTGTTCATGAGAAAGTTGGTTTGGTGTCTCTCAATTGAACGGTTCAAGGGTTACTGTTGGTGAGTTATTTTATGGTATTTTATGCAAATGCTTATATTTACAGTTTATAAAGATTTTAAGAATTTGAAGTTAGGATAGCTTGAACATAAAACACTAGATATATTAAGAATAATGACAAAAGTAAGAAAGTTAAAGTCCTTAGTTGGTTTGGTTATTCTAGCTTGAACGGTTCAAGGGTTAATGTTGGTTAGTTATTTTATGCTAATTTATGTGCATTTCTATAGTTATAGTTGATTAAGATTTTAAAGAATTTTAAATTACATGAGAAAGTTGGTTTGGTGTCTCTCAATTGAACGGTTCAAGGGTTACTGTTGGTGAGTTGTTTTATGCTAGTTAATGCACATGTACAGTGGGGAGAACAAGTATTTGATACACTGCCGATTTTGCAGGTTTTCCTACTTACAAAGCATGTAGAGGTCTGTAATTTTTATCATAGGTACACTTCAACTGTGAGAGACGGAATCTAAAACAAAAATCCACAAAATCACATTGTATGATTTTTAAATAATTAATTTGCATTTTATTGCATGACATAAGTATTTGATCACCTACCAACCAGTAAGAATTCCGGCTCTCACAGACCTGTTAGTTTTTCTTTAAGAAGCCCTCCTGTTCTCCATTCATTACCTGTATTAACTGCACCTGTTTGAACTTGTTACCTGTATAAAAGACACCTGTCCACACACTCAATCAAGCAGACTCCAACCTCTCCACAATGGCCAAGACCAGAGAGCTGTGTAAGGACATCAGGGATAAAATTGTAGACCTGCACAAGGCTGGGATGGGCTACAGGACAATAGGCAAGCAGCTTGGTGAGAAGGCAACAACTGTTGGTGCAATTATTAGAAAATGGAAGAAGTTCAAGATGACGGTCAATCTCCCTCGGTCTGGGGCACCATGCAAGATCTCACCTCGTGGGGCATCAATGATCATGAGGAAGGTGAGGGATCAGCCCAGAACTACACGGCAGGACCTGGTCAATGACCTGAAGAGAGCTGGGACCACAGTCTCAAATAAAACCATTAGTAACACACTACGCCGTCATGGATTAAAATCCTGCAGCGCACGCAAGGTCCCCCTGCCCAAGCCAGCGTATGTCCAGGCCTGTCTGAAGTTTGCCAATGACCATCTGGATGATCCAGAGGAGGAATGGGAGAAGGCCATGTGGTCTGATGAGAAAAAAATAGAGCTTTTTGGTCTAAACTCCACTCGCCGTGTTTGGAGGAAGAAGAAGGATGAGTACAACCCCAAGAACACCATCCCAACCATGAAGCATGGAGGTGGAAACATAATTCTTTGGGGATGCTTTTCTGCAAAGGGGACAGGACGACTGCACCGTATTGAGGGGAGGATGGATGAGGCCATGTATTGTGAGATCTTGGCCAACAACCTCCTTCCCTCAGTAAGAGCATTGAAGATGGGTCGTGGCTGGGTCTTCCAGCATGACAACGACCCGAAACACACAGCCAGGGCAACTAAGGAGTGGCTCCGTAAGAAGCATCTCAAGGTCCTGGAGTGGCCTAGCCAGTCTCCAGACCTGAATCCAATAGAAAATCTTTGGAGGGAGCTGAAGGTTCGTATTGCCCAGCGACAGCCCCGAAACCTGAAGGATCTGGATGGAGGCATGGGCCAAAATCCCTGCTGCAGTGTGTGAAAACCTGGTCAAGAACTACAGGAAACGTATGATCTCTGTAATTGCAAACAAAGGTTTCTATACCAAATATTACGTTCTGCTTTTCTGATGTATCAAATACTTATGTCATGCAATAAAATGCAAATTAATTACTTAAAAATCATACAATGTGATTTTCTGGATTTTTGTTTTAGATTCCGTCACTCACAGTTGAAGAGTACCTATGATAAAAATTACAGACTTCTACATGCTTTGTAAGTGGGAAAACCTGCAAAATCGGCAGTGTATCAAATACTTGTTCTCCCCACTGTACATAGACACACACACACACACACACACACACACACACACAGACACACAGACACACACACACAGACACACACACACACACACACACACACACATACATACACACACACACACACACACACACACACACAGACACACACACACACACACACACACACACACACACACACACACACACATACATACATACACTGTATATATACACTGTATACATATTGTATATTTATATTCATTCAGCTTGTTCATTACTCACCATAAATCCCTCAACTCATCATTCCAATAAGGTTTGTAAACTTTCCTGGACTTTGGGGTGTAGTCTTTATTTGCATAATTTTTCCCCATTTCAGAATAAATAATATCACAAAATGTTTCATACCACACATCTAAATCAAATGTTGTTTCTTGGCATCTCTGCAGGGTTTCGATGAGTTCCACCAGAGCTCTACATGCCATTTCTGAACATAGAAAATAATGTATTTCCTATATGGTGTATGTATATTTTGCCCCAAATTATCCACAGTAATAACTGGTTGAGGAAGTTTGTGGCCAACAGGAAATACCATAAATAAAAGAGAATGATAAGGAAGTCAAAACATCAAAACATCCGCATTCTTCAACCATCTGTGTAACACCTTAAATTCCAAGCAAGTTTCTAGACAGTTGTGGAGGGTCACTATATAATACACCACAGCTTTTCCTTTGCCAGATATAGATGTGAAGTTATTGCTTATTGGAAGTTAGGTTAGCCTGAGCCTGTGAAAGTTGGCTTGATGTCTGTTTAAAAAGTACTGTTGGTGAGTATGCAAATGCATGCACATTTGTATAATTATAGTTTAAAAAAGTTTTAAAGAGGATAGATTGAATGTTTGAAAGTTGGTGTTATAGCTTAATTGGCATGTTCATTTTGTGCAAATTTGAAATGGTTACAGTTTAAATAGTATAACAAATCTGAACGCAAGCAATCTAAGTTGGGTCAGTCTGCACATGTCAACACTGGCCTTAACCTGAATTGAATTTTATGCAAATATGGTTTCAATACAAAAAGTATAAATAGTATTAAAAAGATTTTCTCAAGCAACCTGAAAATGGTCTGTCAGCACATTCTAAAGTTGGTTTAGTGTTAATAGCTCAAATGGTATAATTAAATAATTATAATACTATGAGTTTGTAAGAACGCTTTCAGCAAGCACCCCTAATCACTAGGCTTGGCTGTACACAGTATATACTGTATACTGGGGCATTTGGAAAGGGAAAGGAAAGGTGGATACTAGTCAGTTACTGTACAACTGAATACATTCAACTGAAATGTGTCTTCCACATTTAACCCAACCCCTCTGAATCAGAGGTACGAGGGCTGCCTTAAATCGACATATTCTGTACCCGGGGAACAGTAAACAGCCACAGGATGTTTTTGTTTTTTCAAGTAAACATTCAGCAGAAAATAGCTTCATTTTCATCAGATGACAAAGTTCAAGGCTATTTACGTTTTTTCTCCTCTCCATTCTCGGCCCATCCGAGCAGAGAAGGCAGGCCTGTTGCCCTAGCAACTACAGACTCCACACAGACACACCATGTACACATGCTGCTCCAGAGACAGTAATGTTCTTCCTTCAGACAAGCAAACATCAACACTTTGTTCATTTGCACGATGTCTCTTCATTCACATTCACTTGGAAATGTTCAAATGCACCAAAAATGACATTTATTAGCTCCTGCCTGTCTCTGCAATGAGTTTATTTTAATTTGCAGTCGTTAGCATGTTTAGCTCACTATTACTTGTGCTAATATTGGTAGAATTCTGGTAATAGATGCCAAATTGGCTTTTTTTGCATTCTTTGGCACCCCCTAGTGCACTAAACCGGTAATACCGTACATCCCGCAATGAGATAAGGACAGCCCAACCCTACTAATTACTCCTACTCTGCTTCCTGTGACATTAAACTAGAAACTGGGCCCAGCTTTTACCAAAGCATGTGGGAGTCCAAACACCAAACCCCCAGAAGAGGACGTGCCAAGTGTGCTCCATGAAATAGTTATGCTCTATCAATATCCATTATAAGACTTTTTGTTTTAGATACACAGGTACAAATACAGGTACAATATTTACATACTGTTTATAAATGGGATATATGGATAGATTTAATGAAATGTCCATATGGAGAGATCAACAGACTTACTCAATCAAGTCCTTCAGATGACTGTAAATATCCTCGTCTTTCAGGCTCTGCTCTGTTGGAAAGGGCCTGTCACAAAAGGGAAGCATTCCAGATATTACACACATCATCAATGAAATGTCACGTTGGTAAAACAACACAGCTAAAGTCACGACTCCACACAACATCATTGAGCCAAGTGTCAAACTTTGTTTGGGTTGAAATATAAGTGTGACGTACTTGATTCCTGCCAGTTGCGCGACCGTTGAGTAGGAAAGCTTGGACAGAGTGTCCATCACCTGGGGGAGAAGAGGCAATAAGTGATATGAATGTGAAGTACTGATTAGAACGTTATGATGAGTGCTTGGCTTTTGATTTGGTGGGTTTGAATGCATTGTTACTGGTGTATAGATGCAGCTGTTTTACCTGATATACAAACACACACGTACCCATCTTACTCTCACATCTGAGTAGAGGGTGTTGACCTCAGATATATGCCAAGCTCTCACTGGAGGAAGTGGTCAGAATCCAAAGCTTAACACAGGAAGTGTGTGTGTGTGTGTGTGTGTGTGTGTGTGTGTGTGTGTGTGTGTGTGTGTGTGTGTGTGTGTGTGTGTGTGTGTGTGTGTGTGTGTGTGTGTGTGTGTGTGTGTGTGTGTGTGTGTGTGTGTGTGTGTGTGTGTGTATGTGTGTGTGTGTGTGGGTTTTTGCACTTTTTGCTATTACTGCAGCACTTTCATGTAATGCCAAATCATGTCTAAACGACTGGCCTAAGGCGTCTGTCTACATCAATAAAAACTAGGATAAATATTGATTCTAGTTAACAGAGAGTAGAGAACTAGGTTAATAAGTTCAGGAGTCTAGACCAAACAATCTAACTCACTGTTAACATAGATTCATTACAGTTAAAAACATGAACAAAAATAAACATGGGCCGTAACCAGGGCCGTAACCAGGGCCGTAACCAGGGTTTGGGGGGGTGAAAGTTGAAGCTCATTACTGCATTTCTAAACAATTAAAAAACTTTAAAATGCTATTTGGAGAACAGCAAAAACGACCCCAGCCATTATCACCTTGACTGCTAAAGGTTCATCCACCGCAGTCCATCTACAGTACAAACACATAGCCTATTAACTATACAACTGTAATGTTACAGAAAGTATTCACACCCCTTTACTTCATCCACATTTGGTTGTTACAACTTGAATAACAAATGTATTAAATGCAGATGTTGTGTCATTGGTTACACACAATACTCCATAATGTCAAAGTGGAATTATGTTTTTATACATTTTTCCAAATTAATTGAAAATAAAAGCTGAAATTCCTTGAGTCAATAAGTATTCAACTTTGTTATGGCAAGCCTAAATAAGTTCAGGAGTAAAAATGTGCTTAACAAGTCACATAAGTTGCATGGAATAATTGTGTTTAACATTATTTTTTAATGACTACCTCATCTCTGTACCCCACACATACAATTATCTGTAAGGTTCCTCAATCGAGCAGTGAATTTCAAACACAGATTCAACCACAAAGACCAGGGAGGTTTTCCAATACCTCGCAAAGATGGGCACCTATTGGTAGAATAGCACAACAACAAAAAAGCAGACATTGAATATCCCTTTGAGCATGGTGAAGTTATTAATTACACTTTGGATGGTGTATCAATATACCCAGTCACTACAAAGATACAGGCGTCCTTCCTAACTCAGTTGCTGGAGAGGAAACTGAGGATGGATCAACAACATTGTAGTTACTCCACAATACTAACCTAAATGACAGAGTGAAAATAAGGAAGTCTGTACAGAATAAAAATATTCCAAAAGATGCATCCTGTTTGCAATAAGGCAAAGACATTTACTTTATGTCCTGAATACAAAGCGTTATGTTTGTGGCAAATCCAACACAACACATCACTGAGTACCACTCTTCATAGAGCTAAGCAATCCTAGATGAAAACCTGTTTCCGTCTGCTTTCCACCAGACACTGAGAGATTAATTCACCTCTCAACAGCACAATAACCTGAAACACAAGGCCAGATCTACACTGGAGTTGCTTACCAAGGAGACAGTTAATGTTCTTGTAACGAATGCACCGCGCAGGACGACGGGCCCTCCTCCTCTCCAGCGATCATCCTCGCCGGCGTTCTAAACCGGTGGTCGGGGGAAGATGGTAGCAACACCCTGATGACCCACACCTGTTCCATATTGGTCATCAGGGTCACTATTTAACCCTGTGTTTTTTGTATCAACCCTCGCGGGTTATTGTCTATTGTGTGTTGCTGTCGTAATATTAAATGTCATTCGTTCCCTTGTTAAAACTTCATCTCCTTTTCATTTTTGCCTCATCACTCACTTCTCACCCCTCGCAATATCACAGTTCTTGTTACAGTTTTGACGTAAATGTTTTTGAAAATATATGGCAAGACCTGAAAATGGTTGTCTAGCAACGATCAACAACCAATTTGGGCTTGAAGAATAAAAAAATCTCTTAGAGACGTTTGCAGAAAGACTCACAGCTGTAATCGATGCCAAAGGTGCTTCTACAAAGTATTGACTAAGGGATGTGAATACTTATGTAAATTAGATATTTTTGTATTTAATTTTCAATGCATTTGCAAACATTAAAAATTATCTTTTCATTTAGTCATTATGGGATATTGTGTGTAGATGGGTATGGAAATATATTTAATACATTTTGAATTCAGGCTGTAACACAAGACAATGTGGAAAAAGCAAAGGGGTGTGAATACTTTCTGAAGGCACTGTAATTTAATAATACAAAATTAAGCCCAGAAAGCCCATGAGCATCTGGTTGAGATAAACAGAGAAGTCCAGAACGCCCATGAGCATCTGGTTGAGATAAACAGAGAAGTCCAGAACGCCCATGAGCATCTGGTTGAGATAAACAGAGAAGTCCAGAAAGCCCATGAGCATCTGGTTGAGATAAACAGAGAAGTCCAGAAAGCCCATGAGCATCTGGTTGAGATAAACAGAGAAGTCCAGAACGCCCATGAGCATCTGGTTGAGATAAACAGAGAAGTCCAGAACGCCCATGAGCATCTGGTTGAGATAAACAGAGAAGTCCAGAACGCCCATGAGCATCTGGTTGAGATAAACAGAGAAGTCCAGAACGCCCATGAGCATTTGGTTGAGATAAACAGAGAACCCTGTAGGTGCGGAAGCTACAGAACTCTGTTGAATTTAAACACGCCACTACTTATCAGGTCTGACATGCATAACACTGTATTTTCTGTGGTATCACGTCTACCCCCCGTCTTCTACTTCATAGTTCAATTCTGTCACTTTGTGGTGGACAAGTAGGCCTAAACCTTGCATACATATACTTTGCATAAGGAATGTATATGAAACTGAGGCTTGTGCAAAGCCTACGCGTCATATTGGTGGATAGTCAAGAGGTCTTCTCATCCGCGAAATATCAGTATTTACCGGCACTGCTATTACTGAGAAATAAAGTTGAGTAGAACAATTGGCTGAACAAAAAGAAACTGAACTAACTGATCCTTGCAGGTCTTCAAAACTATGAAGTAACTCTTCAGTCTTCCCTTTGAGAAGTTGGTTCCTATGAAGTAACTCTTCAGTCTTCCCTTTGAGAAGTTGGTTCCTATGAAGTAACTCTTCAGTCTTCCATTTGAGAAGTTGGTTCCTTGTCTGGCTTCTCCTCAACAGACACTCAGCTATTTGCCCTCAGAAGTTTTTTTTCTGTAAGCGATCCTATTCAGACTAGCCTACATTCCATCCCTTGTTAATTACTTAATTATTAGGCAATCATATATCAAAGATATTTAAATTAAGATGAAAAAAATGTTAATAATTATTTTGATTTACAAACTTAGTTCTAGAAAAGTGTGCATTCTGAAAATTAACTTGTGTTGGGAATTAAAGTGCTTGTATCTTCACAGACATTGTAGTTTCCTGTGTGAGTGTGTGCTGTGGCTTTGCCTCTACCCAGGTGTTCAGGTTATTTTTAATACATCCGCTTTAGCTAACCTTTTGATAGAGATCTTTATATATTTTAGCAGGCATTATTTTTAACCACGCTCTGTGATACTGTATGTAAGCTATAGAGACTGTGGTTATGGATGTGCTTATGTGGGTACTGAGAGAGAGAGGGAGAGAGAGAGAGAAACCTTAGTGAGTATGTCAGGTGCTGACTGTGGGTATGCCACCAGGCATCTCCATGTTTGTCTGGTGGCTAAGGTCAGGGCTTGACAGAGGAGAGGGTTCTGGCATACTCTATTGTTGGGTTATTGTTAATGGAAAGTGCACATCAGTTCATTTGCTTCCTCTCCTTGTTTGTTGTTTTGTTAGAAATAATAAAGATATGTCTACATACGTATTACTGCTACACGCCTCGTGTCCTGCTACACTCTATGACAGAGTGTTTTCTGTTCAGCGCCTCGTGTCCTGCTACGCTCCATGACAGAGTGTTTTCTGTTCAGCGCTACACTCCATGACAGAGTGTTTCCTACTCAGTTCCATGACAGAGTGTTTCCTGCTCAGCTCCATGACAGAGTGTTTCCTGCTCAGCTCCATGACAGAGTGTTTCCTGCTCAGCTCCATGACAGAGTGTTTCCTACTCAGCTCCATGACAGAGTGTTTCCTACTCAGCTCCATGACAGAGTGTTTCCTACTCAGCTCCATGACAGAGTGTTTCCTACTCAGCTCCATGACAGAGTGTTTCCTACTCAGCTCCATGACAGAGTGTTTCCTACTCAGATCCATGACAGAGTGTTTCCTACTCAGCTCCATGACAGAGTGTTTCCTACTCAGCTCCATGACAGAGTGTTTCCTACTCAGCTCCATGACAGAGTGTTTCCTACTCAGCTCCATGACAGAGTGTTTCCTGCTCAGCTCCATGACAGAGTGTTTCCTGCTCAGCTCCATGACTGAGTGTTTCCTGCTCATTTAGAATAGTTTTTTTGTTCTTCTTGGTTATTGTATATTGATTGTATATTGATTGATATCCACTTGATTTGGTAAACATGTGTTTTCCATGTCCTGCGCCTCGTCCCCCGGGTCGGCCCAGAGAACGACGTCGGCACGCGGCTGGAGCCGCGCGTAAAGGGGGGGGTACTGTCACGACTTCGGCTGAAGTTGGTCCCTCCCCTGGGTCGGGCTACCAAAGGCGGTCGACGTCACCGGAGTTCTAGCCGCCACCGATCCATTTCACAGTTTACGTTTGTCCTGTCTCATCGCACACCCGGTTCCCATTCCCACTAATTTGTATGTTGACTATTTATTCCCTCTGCTCCCCCATGGTTCTTGTCCGTGATTGTTACGTGTCAGTGTATGTTCGTTGCCATCGTAATAATTAAAGTCATTGTTTCGCATCACGCCTGTCTCCCTGCGCCTGCTTTCCCCCATTCCGCGCTCATCGCACACCATATATCTGACAGAATCACGGACCCTCGATTGTCTATGGAAGCAGCAGGTGAGACCAGCCCTCCGCTCCCCATGGAGGAGCGCGTTCAGCAGCACGAGTCCATGCTCCAGCGCCTAGGTACGGCAATGGATCGAGTGCTGCTGACGATGGACCGTTGGGAGTCGAGAGGACCACCCGCACCGACACCAGCCCCTCCATCGATTCCCCTTGTCCCGCCTTCCGTCCCGGTTCCCAGTGGGATTAGGCTCTCGCTCCCGAGGGAGTACGACGGTAAGGCGGCCGGTTGCCAGGGGTTCCTGCTCCAGCTGGAGCTGTATCTGGCAACCGTTCACCCGACTCCATCGGGACGCGAGAGAGTGTCTGCCCTCGTCTCCTGCCTGGCGGGGAAAGCCCTGGAGTGGGCCAACGCCGTGTGGATCGAAGAGGATGCGGTGTTGGACCACTACGGGGAGTTCACTCGCCGATTTCGGGCGGTTTTTGACCATCCACCTGATGGCAGATCGGTGGGTGAACGCCTGTTTCATCTCCGGCAGGGGACGAGGAGCGCTGGACTTCCGGACTCGCCCTGGACTTCCGGACTCTGGCGGCGAGCGCAGGATGGAACGACAGGGCCCTGATCGACCATTTCCGGTGCAGCCTACGGGAGGACGTCCGTCGGGAGCTGGCCTGTAGGGATGCCACCCTTAGTCTGGACCAGCTGGTGGACATGTCCATTAGGCTGGACAACTTGCTGGCTACCCGTGGACGTCCAGATCAGGGTCCGTCGATCCCATCTCTCAGCCTCCCCTCACCGACACCGATGGAGCTGGGAGGTGCTGCGCTCAGGGAGGTCGGAGGAGGGGTCGTCTCCTGCACCAATTGTGGCCGCCGAGGACACACGGCAGGTCGGTGCTGGGGAGGCCCCTCAGGGAGTCGAGGCGGCAGACAGAGCACTGTCGTGCCATCTCAGGTGAGTCAGCACCGGACTCATTTAGAGCTCCCTGTTGCGCACATGTTTGTGTGTATTGTTTTTCCGGAGTGTTCCCCGCATTCCCAGCATAGGGCGCTAGTAGATTCAGGCGCAGCTGGAAATTTCATAGACCGGGCGTTAGCTCATAGGTTAGGGATCCCCATTGTGTCTCTGAGTGTCCCTTTCCCCGTACATGCCTTAGATAGTCGAACTTTGGGGTCGGGGTTGATTGGGGAGGTCACAGCGCCACTAAGAATGAGGACGCAGGGGGATCATGAGGAGAGTATTCAGTTCTATCTAATTGATTTTCCTGCGTTTCCCGTGGTGCTGGGCATACCCTGGTTGGCCCATCATGACCCCAAAATTTCGTGGCAACAGAGGGCTCTGAAGGGATGGTCCCGAGGGTGCTCGGGTAGGTGTGTGGGTGTTTCCGTCGGTGCGACTACGGTGGAGAGTCCAGACCATGTACCCACCGTACATATTCCCTCAGAATATGCTGATTTGGCTCTCGCTTTCTGTAAAAGGAAGGCGACCCTATTACCACCTCATCGACGAGGGGATTGTACGATAAATCTCCTGGTAGACGCAGCACTTCCTAGGAGTCACGTGTATCCTCTGTCCCAGGAGGAGACGGAGGCGATGGAGACATACGTCTCCGAATCACTGAGGCAGGGATACATTCGGCCCTCTACTTCACCTGCCTCCTCGAGTTTCTTTTTCGTGAAGAAGAAGGAGGGAGGTCTGCGCCCGTGTATCGACTATAGAGGGATAAATCGGATCACTGTGGGGTTCAGCTACCCGCTTCCCCTCATAGCCAGTGCTATCGAGTCGATACACGGGGCGCGCTTTTTCACGAAATTAGACCTCAGAAGCGCTTATAATCTGGTGCGTATCCGAAAGGGAGATGAGTGGAAAACGGCATTTAGTACCACGTCTGGGCACTATGAATACCTCGTCATGCCGTTTGGGTTGAAAAATGCTCCAGCAGTTTTCCAAGCTTTTGTTGATGAGATCTTCAGGGACCTACTCGGGCAGGGTGTGGTGGTGTATATCGACGATATTCTGATATACTCCGCCACACGCGCTGAGCATGTGTACCTGGTACGCAAGGTGCTTGGGCGACTGTTGAAGCATGGCCTGTACGTCAAGGTTGAGAAGTGTTTGTTTTTCCAACGAGCCGTCTCCTTTTTAGGATATCGCATTTCCACGTCCGGGGTGGAGATGGAGGTAGACCGCATTTCAGCCGTGCGTAATTGGCCGACTCCGACCACGGTAAAGGAAGTGCAGCGGTTTTTAGGGTTTGCCAACTACTACCGGAGGTTTATCCGGGGCTTTGGCCAGGTAGCGGCTCCCATTACCTCACTGCTGAGGGGGCCTTTTTTTCTAAGAAGCTCAGCTCGGCGGAGCGCAACTATGATGTGGGGGATAGGGAGTTGTTAGCTGTGGTGGGAGCCCTGAAAGTGTGGAGACATTGGCTTGAGGGGGCTAAACACCCCTTTCTCATCTGGACTGACCACCGCAATCTGGAGTACATCCGGGCGGCGAGGAGACAGAACCCTCGCCAGGCAAGGTGGGCCATGTTTTTCACCCGGGTGTATGACACAGAGGAGCGGCCCATCGATCCTACTCCCATCATCCCTGCCTCCCGCCTGGTGGCACCGGTAAGATGGGATGTGGACAGGGAAATCGAGCGGGCTATGCGCTCGGAAATTACCCCCACTCAGTGTCCCGTTGGGCTCAGGTATGTTCCGGCCACTGTCCGTGACCGCCTGATCGTGTGGGCCCATACCTCACTCTCCTCTGGTCATCCTGGCGTCGCCCGGACGGTGCGCTGTCTGGATGTAAAGTACTGGTGGCCCACTTTAGCTAAGGACGTGAGGGCTTACGTTTCCTCCTGCTCGGTGTGCGCACAGTATAAGGCGCCCAGACACCTGCCCAGGGGGAAATTACAACCCCTACCCGTTCCACAGCGACCGTGGTCACACCTGTCGGTGGATTTTGTGACGGACCTCCCTCCGTCACAGGGTAACACTACGATTCTGGTTGTTGTGGATCGGTTCTCTAAGTAACGAGAGCAACGGGCAGGTGGAGAGAGTGAACCAAGATGTGGGTAGGTTTCTGAGGTCGTATTGCCAGGACCGGCCGGGGGAGTGGGCAGCGTTCGTCCCCTGGGCTGAGATGGCCCAGAACTCACTCCGACATTCCTCGACTAACCTCTCCCCTTTCCAATGCGTGCTAGGCTACCAGCCGGTTCTGGCACCATGGCACCCGAGCCAGACCGAGGCTCCTGCGGTGGACGAGTGGTTTAAGCGCTCGGAAGAGACCTGGAACGCAGCTCACGTGCACCTGCAACGTGCCGTGAGAAGGCACAAGGCGAGCGCAGACCGCCACCGCAGTGAGGCCCCGGTGTTCACACCGGGGGATAGGGTCTGGCTCTCGACCCGAAACCTGCCCCTCCGCCTGCCCTGCCGGAAGCTGGGAAGCCGCGTTTTGTGGGGCCGTTTAAAGTCCTGAGGAGACTGAACGAGGTGTGTTATAGGTTACAGATCCCCCCCGACTACCGTATTAACCCCTCGTTCCATGTGTCTCTCCTCAGGCCGGTGGTGGCTGGTCCACTCCAAGGCCATGAGGTGCTGGAGGTCCCTCCGCCCCCGCTGGACATCGAGGGGGCTCCGGCGTATGCGGTTCGAGCCATCCTGAGCTCTAGACGTCGGGCCAGGGGACTCCAGTACCTCGTGGAGTGGGAGGGGTACGGCCCGGAGGAGAGATGCTGGGTGCCGGTGGAGGACATTCTAGACCCTTCCCTTCTAAGGGAGTTTCATCGCCTTCATCCGGGACGCCCTGCGCCTCGTCCCCCGGGTCGGCCCAGAGAACGACGTCGGCACGCGGCTGGAGCCGCGCGTAAAGGGGGGGGTACTGTCACGACTTCGGCTGAAGTTGGTCCCTCCCCTGGGTCGGGCTACCAAAGGCGGTCGACGTCACCGGAGTTCTAGCCGCCACCGATCCATTTCACAGTTTACGTTTGTCCTGTCTCATCGCACACCCGGTTCCCATTCCCACTAATTTGTATGTTGACTATTTATTCCCTCTGCTCCCCCATGGTTCTTGTCTGTGATTGTTACGTGTCAGTGTATGTTCGTTGCCATCGTAATAATTAAAGTCATTGTTTCGCATCACGCCTGTCTCCCATTGCGCCTGCTTTCCCCCATTCCGCGCTCATCGCGCACCATATATCTGACACATTGGTCATTTACTAAGTTCCCCTTTAGCTACAAGAATTCTGTTGTGAAAGCAGCAGCTACTCTTCCTGGGTTCCACACAGAACATGACATAATACAGAACATTAACAGACAAGAACAGCTCAAGGACAGAACTACATCATTTAAAGGACAGAACTACATATATTCATAATAAAGCCCCTTTGAATTGAATTGAGTGACAGCGAAAGACGGAGATACAGAGAGACCGAGAGAGACAGAGAGAGAGACACAGAGACAGATTGTACTGTATTTACTATACTTCTTTGGCAATATCTACAAATTGTATTTCATGTCAATAAAGCAATCTGAATTTGAATTTGAGAGAGAGAAAGACAGAGAGAGAGAGAGAAATGTTAACATATGTTTCCAATGCCAATAAAGCCCTTAAATTTAATTGAATTGAGAAAGTGAGAATGAGAGAGGGAAAGAGAGAGAGTGAAAGAACTGACGCTGGAGTAGAGAAGCAGGTCCAGTTAACATTTACATGATACAGTAACGGAACAGCGTCAGAACCGGGTGACATGACGACAATTAATGCAGCAGCGGGGAACAGTGCTGGGGGGAACAGTGCTGGGGGGAACAGTGCTGTGGGGAACAGTGCTGGGGGGAACAGTGCTGGGGGGTACAGTGCTGGGGGGGAACAGTGCTGGGGGGGAACAGTGCTGGGGGGAACAGTGCTGGGGGGAACAGTACTGGGGGAACAGTGCTGGGGGGAACAGTACTGGGGGGAACAGTGCTGGGGGGAACAGTACTGGGGGGGAACAGTGCAGGGGGAACAGTACTGGGGGGAACAGAAAGATATAGGGAAATTATGGTGGCAGGAGTGCGTAGCGCTGGGCAGCCTGGCGCCCTCGAGCCAGGGAGGGGAGCGGGAGCAGGCATGTTTATTTATTTTCCCTTTTGTACTTAAACTATTTGCACATAATGACATTTGAAATGTTTTTATTATTTTGGAGTTTAATGTTTACTGTTCATTTTTGTATTGTTTATTTCATTTTTTTGTATTATCTATTTCACTTGCTTTGATAATGTAAACATATGTTTCCCATGACAATAAAGCACTTACATTGAATTGAATTGAGAGAGTGATAGAGAGAAAAACAGAGAGAGAGAGAGATTGATAGATAGATGATAGATACAGTGGGGAGAACAAGTTTTCCTACTTACAAAGCATGTAGAGGTCTGTAATTTTTATCATAGGTACTCTTCAACTGTGAGAGACGGAATCTAAAACAAAAATCCAGAAAATCACATTGTATGATTTTTAAATAATTAATTTGCGTTTTATTGCATGACATAAGTATTTGATCACCTACCAACCAGTAAGAATTCCGGCTCTCACAGACCTGTTAGTTTTTCTTTAAGAAGACCTCCTGTTCTCCACTCATTACCTGTATTAACTGCACCTGTTTGAACTCGTTACCTGTATAAAAGACACCTGTCCACACACTCAATCAAACAGACTCCAACCTCTCCACAATGGCCAAGACCAGAGAGCTGTGTAAGGACATCAGGGATAAAATTGTAGACCTGCACAATGCTGGGATGGGCTACAGGACAATAGGCAAGCAGCTTGGTGAGAAGGCAACAACTGTTGGCGCAATTATTAGAAAATGGAAGAAGTTCAAGATTACGGTCAATCTCCCTCGGTCTGGGGCACCATGCAAGATCTCACCTCGTGGGGCATCAATGATCATGAGGAAGATGAGGGATCAACCCAGAACTACACGGCAGGACCTGGTCAATGACCTGAAGAGAGCTGGGACCACAGTCTCAAAGAAAACCATTAGTAACACACTACGCCGTCATGGATTAAAATCCTGCAGCGCACGCAAGGTCCCACTGCTCAAGCCAGTGCATGTCCATGCCCGTCTGAAGTTTGCCAATGACCATCTGGATGATCCAGAGGAGGAATGGGAGAAGGTCATGTGGTCTGATGAGACAAAAATAGAGCTTTTTGGTCTAAACTCCACTCGCCGTGTTTGGAGGAAGAAGAAGGATGAGTACAACCCCAAGAACACCATCCCAACCGTGAAGCATGGAGGTGGAAACATCATTCTTTGGGCATGCTTTTCTGCAAAGGGGACAGGACGACTGCACCGTATTGAGGGGAGGATGGATGGGGCCATGTATCGCAAGATCTTGGCCAACAACCTCCTTCCCTCAGTAAGAGCATTGAAGATGGGTCGTGGCTGGGTCTTCCAGCATGACAACCACCCGAAACACACAGCCAGGGCAACTAAGGAGTGGCTCCGTAAGAAGCATCTCAAGGTCCTGGAGTGGCCTAGCCAGTCTCCAGACCTGAACCCAATAGAAAATCTTTGGAGGGAGCTGAAAGTCTGTATTTCCCAGCGACAGCCCCGAAACCTGAAGGATCTGGATGTAGGAGTGGGCCAAAATCCCTGCTGCAGTGTGTGCAAACCTGGTCAAGAACTACAGGAAACATATGATCTCTGTAATTGCAAACAAAGGTTTCTGTACCAAATATTAGGTTCTGCTTTTCTGATGTATCAAATACTTATGTCATGCAATAAAATGCAAATTAATTACTTAAAAATCATACAGTGTGATTTTCTGGATTTTTGTTTTAGATTCCGTCACTCACAGTTGAAGAGTACCTATGATACAAATTACAGACTTCTACATGCTTTGTAAGTGGGAAAACCTGCAAAATCGGCAGTGTATCAAATACTTGTTCTCCCCACTGTAGATAGATAGATAGATAGAGAGAGAGAGAGAGAGAGAGAGAGAGAGAGAGAGAGAGAGAGAGAGAGAGAGAGAGAGAGAGAAAGAGAGACATAGAGAGAGAGAGAGAGAGAGAGAGAGAGAGAGAGAGAGAGAGAGAGAGAGAGAGAGAGAGAGAGAGAGAGAGAGAGAGAGAGAGAGAGAACAAAACAGCACAGAGGAATACCAGAAAGCAATCAGTAACCAAAAAATCCAATCAACCCTAAACAACTTTCTGGATACAATGTACGCTCACAGTAAAGAAGGTGTCAATCTAGCTGTAAATAACATAAATTATATATTTAGGCAAACAGCAAAAACAGCACAATTAAAGCTAGGATCAAACAAACCAAACAGAAATACAGAAGACAAATGGTTTGATACAGATTGTAAAAACATTAGGAAAAAACTTAGAACACTATCGAACCAAAAACACAGAGACCCAAACAACAGAGAACTACGCCTTCAGTACTGTGAGACATTAAAATCATATAAACGTACACTCAGAATCAAGAAATCCCAGTACAACAGAAAGCAATTGACACTAATTGAGGAGTCCATAAATAAAAACAACTTCTGGCAAAATTGGAAAAACCTAAACAAACCCAAACAACAGGAATTAGCCATACAAAATGGTGACATTTGGACAAATCACTTTAAAGCACTCTACAACACTGTTGACACTCAGGATAATACTGAACAGTGCCAAATTTATGAAAAGTTAAACAAACTGGAAAAATCTATAAAGGACTACCAAAATCCTTTAGACTCCCCAATTACTGAGCAGGAGCTCCTTAAAAAACTTCAAGCCCTCAAATCAAAAAAAGCATGCGGACCTGATGGGATCCTAAATGAGATGCTCAAATTCACTAGTGAAAAATATAAATTAGCTATATTAAAATTGTTTAACTTGATCCTGAGTGTAGGTTACTTCCCTGACATCTGGAACCAAGGACTCATAACACCAATCTTTAAAAACGGAGACAAATCTGACCCTAACAATTACAGAGGGATTTGTGTGAACAGTAACCTGGGGAAGGTTTTCTGTAGTATTATAAATGTAAGAGTCCTAAACTTCCTTAATAAGCACAATATCCTGAGTAAAAGCCAAATTGGATTTATACCAAAACATAGAACAACAGATCATATTTACACCCTACACACCCTAATAGATAAACACGTCCACAAAAATAAGACAAAACTCTATGCTTGCTTTATTGACTTCCAAAAAGCATTTGATTCTATCTGGCATACAGGACTGTTCTACAAAGTCATTGAAAGTGGTGTAGGGGGTAAAACATATGACATTATAAAATCAATGTATACAGGCAACATGTGTAGCATAAAAATTGGCAAGAAACAAACTGAATCATTTAACCAGGGGCGGGGCCTGCGCCAGGGTTGCAATCTCAGCCCTGTGCTATTTAACATTTACATCAATGAATTGGCCAATATTCTAGAGAAGTCCTCAGCCCCTGGTGTTAGTCTCCACAATTCGGAAGTTAGATGCCTGCTCTTTGCAGATGACCTGTGCCTGCTTTCACCCACAGCACATGGTCTACAGCAGAGCTTGGACCTGCTAGAGCAGTACTGTCAGACCTGGGCCCTGACAGTAAACCCCAAAAAGACCAAAATAATGATTTTCCAGACAAATTCCAGATCCCAGGGAATAAAACCAAAGTTCTCAATTGGTGCAAAACATATAGAGTATTGCACACAATACAACTATTTAGGTTTAAAAATAAGTTCGACTGGACACCTAAATAATGCAGTGAATGAACTGAGAGACAAAGCACGCAGGGCATTCTACGCCATTAAAAAACAAATCCAAATTGAAATACCTATTACAATTTGGCAAAAACTAATTAAATGTGTGATTGAACCAATCGCACTCTATGGCAGCGAGGTGTGGGGTCCACTTACAAAACAAGATTTTACCCACTGGGACAAACATCCCATTGAGACCTTGCACGCGGAACTTTGTAAGATTCTCCTACATGTCCAGAGGAAAACTACAAACAATGCATGCAGGGCAGAATTAGGCCGATATCCACTAATATTAAAAACTCAAAAAAGAGCAATTAAGTTTTGGAAACACCTAAAACACAGTGACCCCCTCTCATATCATTACCAAGCCCTGCAATACCAAGAGTTGAGCAAAGATAAGAGTCCCTTCATCCAACTGGTCCAGGGGCTGAGTTCACAAACTTGTTCCACTAACACACTGAAGCCTCAGGACCAGAACATCCAATCAATAAGAATTAACCAAATTACAAAACATCTAAAACAAAACTACATTACCTATTGGAAAACACAAACACAAGCACAAAGCAAAATGCAGTGCTATTTGGCCCTAAATCGACAGTACACCATGGCAAACTATCTGACCATGGTGACTGATCAAAACCTCAGGAAAACCTTGACAAAGTACAGGCTCAGCGAGCACAGCCTTGCTATTGAGAAGGGTAGACACAGGAAAACCTGGCTCCCTGTAGAGGAAAGGCTGTGCAACCACTGCACCACAGCGGAACCAGAGACAGAGCTGCATTTCCTGACCAAATGTCAAAAATATAAAACCATCAGAGAGAGTCACTTCCCCAAATTTGAACAAGTAGTCCGGGGCTTTGAGGACCTCTCTGACATAGAAAGGCTGCCGATCCTTTTGGGGGAAGACATGACCAGCTGTGTGCTGGCAGCATGCTATGTTGCTGCCTGCCACAAGTTGAGGGACAGTGCCTGACATATTTAATGCATTTATTTTATTTTTTCCTGTTGTTATTTGTTCTTTGATGTAATTATATTTTTTTTTAAAAAAAATATATATATATGTGTGTATGAATGTATGTATATATGTGTATATATATGTATGTGCCTG
>CM042382.1:3810770-3815770 GCA_023634145.1 Thymallus thymallus
CCCCTCTACACTGAGGCCATCCCTATAGACTATCCCCCAGCTACAAAAAATGAAAACACACGCAAACAGTACAAACAGAAACTTCTAAGAGAGAAACCAGAAACTCTGTTTGCAGATCTTTTTAAAAACGGCGACATTAGTAACCTCATCTTATTCACAGAACAGCCAACTGCATGGCATAGTGCAGTGAAAGACCACTACCCCTCAATCAAAAGAGAAGGAATTTGTAATGGGTGGAAAATACAAATCAAAGACACAGAAGACACAGACACTGTCATGACCACTGTCAATGTATACAAAAATGGAACCATTCTAGTGCAGGGTAACCTGAGTCAATTCCAGGCAGACTTTAACTTAATAAAATAGAGAGCCCAGCTAGAGAAATCCAGTCTAGGAGAAGTCCTTTCCACCATGGATGAAACAGATAACACCCACCCCCCAGAATACCTCACAGAACAAACCCCTAAAGAGAGTGATCCCCCCAACCCAGAACAGACAGAACCTTCTTTACACATTATTATCAACGACCTAATCAAGAAGTTTGCCCTGATGGAGGTAGAACAAGTGCTACTCAGAGAAAAGATGAACAAACAACAGCCTGAGACAGACATCTCACAGAGGAGAAACACAGAACAAGATGACTATGGCTCTACAGCACAACTAAGAAACATAGAACAAGAGAAAGAGAAACACACAAGAGAAATAACAAAACTCACAGCAGAGGTAAGAGAGCTACAGAGAGACCGAGAGAACAGCAAGACAGAAGTGGCCAAACTCAAACAGCAACTACAGAACAGAGAAAAATAACTATGTGCCTTAAAAACCCAACTGCATACCCACCTCGAGACCTGCCTGAGTACCAGAGAAGAACCCACCCCAACCAACCAGATCTGTATAGCTCAGCCAACATCTCCCCCCACCCCCCCCACTGCACAACACCCCAACTCACAGCCCCCCTTCTACTCCTCCTCTGACACCTACCAGCCCATGTTCTACCTCACACACCCCAACTCCAATAACCACCAGCCCCCCTTCTAACCCACCCACCCCTTCCACATTAGCCCCAAAGTCTACCAACCTCCAGTCTACACCATCCAGACCAGAGCAGACTGACATCATCCTACTCATGGACTCCAATGGCAAATGTCTTCAGGAAAGTAAACTCTTCCCTCATCAACAAACTAAAAAGATGTGGTGCCCTACAACCCAAAGTGCAATGGAGCTCCTCAGCGAGACTCAGCTGGGATCACCAAGCCATATAATAATACACACTGGAACCAACGACCTGCATGCACAACAAGAGAGGGTAGCCACATCACTAAACAGGGTAATAGAAAAGGCCACCTCCACTTTCCCCAACACAAAGATAGTGATATCCACTCTTCTCCCGAGGACAGATTTCCACCCAGCCACTATCCAACGCATCAACGCCAGTCTTTCCAGAGATTGTGCCCTGAAACCAAATGTTCACTTGGCCCGCCATCCTACCCTAAACCTAGACTGCCTCTATGACCATGTACATCTTTACAAAGAGGTAGTTCCCACTTTCGCCAAAACATTGAAAGATGTGGCCCTGGGACGTCAGACCATTACATCCCACAGGACCAACAGACCAGCTCCTACACCACTCAGACCTACAAAACACCCCAACAGACCTAGAACCAAAGCCCCCCCACCGAGAGAAGAGTATCAACCAACCACACAACCTCCCACACCCATCCCAGCTGAAACCCCCTCCAACCTACTATGGATATGAACTTCACCCAGCCAAACCTGAAGCTCTCCTGCCCCCATCAACACACCGACTCATCCAACAAGAACCACACACAGACAGACGGACCTACGCAGAGACTGTGAAAGGAATAACAAACCCAACCCCTGTACAAACCAACATCCCCTCAAATTCCCCAACCTCAGCCCACCCATCCCAATCACTACAAGATGTATTACATCAGATGGTAAATCTTTGCTCTCGTCTTATGAACCAGTGATGTAGATATGTAGGTATGTGCATAAAAAAAAAAAAAATATATATATATATATTGTATTTTGAAGGTATTCAAAGAACACCTTACTTTATTATTATTATTTAATTTTGTATTTAATTTTTCTTGACAGTTAAAGAGTATTATATATGTTTAATTGAAATATTTTGAATGTATATCTCATCTTAAACACTGTAAATATCATCCCTAAAATATATGGATTTTAAGTCATTCACTATCTCATGTTGGAACATCCAAGGAATAAGATCTGCTTTTGGCCTTAAGAGCAGAGATATAGACTTTATAAGAGAAGTTATAGGTTCTGATGTCATTGTTCTACAGGAAACATGGAATAGAGGAGAAGGACCCACTGGTTGTCCATTAGGCTACAGGGAGATTATTATCCCATCCACTAAATTAAAAGGAATCACCCAGGGCAGAGACTCAGGAGGAATGCTGATTTGGTTCAAAACAGAACTAACACACGCAATTGAAATAATTAAAATAGGAGAATTCTCTATTTGGCTAAAAATCAAAAAAGAGGCTACCTCCACTGAAAAAACTATATTCCTATGTGCTGCATATATTCCCCCTTCAGAATCTCCTTACTACAAGGAAGAAAGCTTCTCCATCCTAGAAGAGGAGATCAGTAACTATCAGACTCAGGGAAACGTAAGGATCTGTGGGGACCTTAATGCTAGAACTGGAGAAGATCAAGACACCTTAGACACACAGGGAGATCAACACATTAATACAAACATCAGCATTCCCCTCCCCTCATATCCTACCAGAAACATCAGCATTCCCCTCCCCTCATATCCTACCAGAAACATCAGCATTCCCCTCCCCTCATATCCTACCAGAAACATCAGCATTCCCCTCATATCCTACCAGAAACATCAGCATTCCCCTCCCCTCATATCCTACCAGAAACATCAGCATTCCCCTCCCCTCATATCCTACCAGAAACATCAGCATTCCCCTCATATCCTACCAGAAACATCAGCATTCCCCTCCCCTCATATCCTACCAGAAACATCAGCATTCCCCTCCCCTCATATCCTACCAGAAACATCAGCATTCCCCTCCCCTCATATCTTACCAGAAACATCAGCATTCCCCTCCCCTCATATCCTACCAGAAACATCAGCATTCCCCTCCCCTCATATCCTACCAGAAACATCAGCATTCCCCTCCCCTCATATCCTACCAGAAACATCAGCATTCCCCTCCCCTCATATCCTACCAGAAACATCAGCATTCCCCTCCCCTCATATCCTACCAGAAACATCAGCATTCCCCTCCCCTCATATCCTACCAGAAACATCAGCATTCCCCTCCCCTCATATCCTACCAGAAACATCAGCATTCCCCTCCCCTCATATCCTACCAGAAACATCAGCATTCCCCTCCCCTCATATCCTACCAAAAACATCAGCATTCCCCTCCCCTCATATCCTACCAAAAACATCAGCATTCCCCTCCCCTCATATCCTACCAGAAACATCAGCATTCCCCTCCCCTCATATCCTACCAGAAACATCAGCATTCCCCTCCCCTCATATCCTACCAGAAACAACTTTGATAAAATTAAAAACAGAACTGGCAAAGAACTACTACAACTTTGTGGAACACTGGGTCTGTACATAGTTAATGGAAGACTCCGCGGAGACTCTTTTGGGCGCTATACGTACAGCTCACCTCTTGGTAGTAGTACTGTAGATTACTTTATCACAGACCTTGATCCAATGTCTCTCAGCGTATTCACAGTCAGCCCACTCACACCAGTATCAGACCACAGCAAAATTACTATATATCTAAAAAGGGCAGAAACAAACCATAATGCAGAAAAGCCCTTTAAACTACACAAGACTAATCAGCCTTATAGATGGAATAATAATAGTCTAGAAAACTACCAAATGGCATTTGATAATGAACAAATTCAATCCCTATTGGACATTTTCTTGATCAACAAATATCCCCACGACAAAAATGGAGTAAATTTGGCTGTACAAAACATCAATGAAATATTTGACAAATTGGCATCCCTATCTGACTTAAAAAAGATCCCCAAATACAGTAAAACAAATAGAAATAATAACAAATGGTTTGACCATGATTGCAAATCCATAAGGAAAAAACTAAGAATTCTATCCAACCAAAAACATAGAAAACCAGACGATCAATGTCTGCAGCAACAACACTGGGAAACCCTTAAAGAACACAAACAGACTCTAAGAACAAAACCAGCAACACATTAAAAAACAACTCACTGAAATGGAAGAATCCATTGATTCAAACATCTTCTGGCAGAATTGGAATTCCCTGAACAAACCACATGGAGAAGAATTGGCTTTTCAAAACGCTGACATATGGAGAAACCACTTTGAAGAACTATATAAAAACATAACAACGAATTCGAAACAAAAAGAAAACGATGAAAAACTCAAAATACTTG
This sequence comes from Thymallus thymallus, assembly GCA_023634145.1. Classification (NCBI taxonomy): domain Eukaryota; kingdom Metazoa; phylum Chordata; class Actinopteri; order Salmoniformes; family Salmonidae; genus Thymallus; species Thymallus thymallus. Next base: position 3,815,214 of record CM042382.1, read on the forward strand.
AATCCACCATTAAAAATAACCAGAATCCTCTAGATTTCCCAATAACAGAAAATGAAATATTAGAAAAAATAAAGACCCTTAAACACAAAAAAGCATGTGGTACAGATGGCATATTAAATGAAATGATTAAATACGCAAGTCATACATTTACCACAGCCATACTCAAACTGTTTAATGAAGTCCTGAGTGTCGGCTGTTTTCCAGACATCTGGAACCAAGGACTTATTACACCAATTTATTAAAATGGAGACAAATATGATCCCAACAATTATCGTGGCATTTGGTTCAACAGCAACTTGGGCAAACTTTTCTGTGCCATCATAAACAGCAGATTACTGAACTATCTTAACGAACACAATCTCCTGAACAAAAGCCAAATTGGATTCCTACCAAACAATTGAACATCAGACCACATTTACACCCTTCACACCCTCATTGACAAACATGTGAATCAAAATAAAACAAAAATGTTCTCCTGTTTTGTAGATTTCCAAAAGGCGTTTGACTCAATTTGGCATGAAGGAATACTACTAAAATTAATTGAAAGTGGTGTCGGT
>CM042382.1:3820770-3955770 GCA_023634145.1 Thymallus thymallus
GTTGGTCTTTAGCAGGCTTTTGTTGCAAGGAATTTAAAGGTAAAGCTTTCATTCAACATAAAATGATGTGTGCAATATGCTTGAAAGAGGCCACTTCAGAACAGAGAGAGAGAGAGGAGAAAGTGAGAGAGGGAGAGTGAGAGAGAGAGAGAGAGAGAGAGAGAGAGAGAGAGAGAGAAAGAGAGCGAGAGAGAGAGAGAAAGAGAAAGAGAAAGAGAGAGAGTGAGAGCGAGAGAGAGAGCGAGAGAGAGAGAGAGAGAGAGAGAGAGAGAGAGAGAGGAAAGAGAGAGGGTAAGTGACTGATCTGTCACAGAGGAGGGGGAGGCTGATCTGTCACAGAGGAGGGGGAGGCTGATCTGTCACAGAGGAGGGGGAGGCTGATCTGTCACAGAGGAGGGGGAGGCGGATCTGTCACAGAGGAGGGGGAGGCGGATCTGTCACAGAGGAGGGGGAGGCTGATCTGTCACAGAGGAGGGGGAGGCTGATCTGTCACAGAGGAGGGGGAGGCTGATCTGTCACAGATGAGGGGGAGGCTGATCTGTAAAAATGAGCTATTGATCTAGTATGACCTTGGGGTTAGATGGCCAGATAGCCACTAAAGACAGCCTCCCCAGGACAGGACCCATCCAGACTGGCTGAGAGTGTGGCTGGCTGGCTGGTCATACGTTTAGGTGCTCCCTGACAGTCTGGCTTGAAATATATATATATATATTTTTTTTATTTAACCTTTATTTAACTAGGCAAGTCAGTTAAGAATAAATTAATATTTACAATGACGGCCTACACCGGCCAAACCCAGACAACGCTGGCCCAATTGACGACGCTGGGCCAATTATTCAAACACTACACACACTACACACACTACACACACTACAAAACCAAACAGAGCTGAGAGTAAAATACCAATGTTACTGTAATACAGTATGTAACCAAACAGAGCTGAGAGTAAAATACCAATGTTACTGTAATACAGTATGTAACCAAACAGAGCTGAGAGTAAAATACCAATGTTACTGTAATACAGCATGTAACCAAACAGAGCTGAGAGTAAAATACCAATGTTACTGTAATACAGTATGTAACCAAACAGAGCTGAGAGTAAAATACCAATGTTACTGTAATACAGTATGTAACCAAACAGAGCTGAGAGTAAAATACCAATGTTACTGTAATACAGCATGTAACCAAACAGAGCTGAGAGTAAAATACCAATGTTACTGTAATACAGTATGTAACCAAACAGAGCTGACAATAAAATACCAATGTAAGGATTTTTTTTGCCATTGACATTTTCGTGATGGAAAAAAGCTTTTAGTGTAAATGTAAATTACTGAAACCAGATATAAAGTATGTAGAAACGATAATGAACCAATATATATATTTGAGAACTAACAATCACCTAAATAAAAGCTGTACAGTCAGAGAGCATTGAAAATACCCCCCAAAAAGTATTGACCGGTGGAAAATCTGTCCTTTGGTCTGATGAGTCCAAATTTGAGATTTTTGGTTCCAACCACCGTGTCTTTTTGAGATGCAGAGTAGGTGAATGAATGATCTCCACATGTGTGGTTCCCACCCTGAAGCATGGAGGAGGTGGTGTGATGGTGCTTTGCTGATGACACTGTCTGTGATTTATTTAGAATTCAAGGCACACTTAACCAGCATGGCTACCACAGCATTCTGCAGCGATACGCCATCCCATCTGGTTTGCGCTTAGTGGGACTATCATTTGTTTTTCAACAGGACAATGACCCAACACAACTCCAGGCTGTGTAAGGGCTATTTGACTAAGAAGGAGAGTGATGGAGTGCTGCATCAGTTGACCTGGCCTCCACAATCACCTGACCTCAATCCAATTGAGATGGTTCGGGATGAGTAGCCAACAAGTGCTCAGCATATGTGGGAACTTCTTCAAGACTGTTGGAAAAGCATTCCAGGTGAAGCTGGTTGAGAGAATGACAAGAGTATGTAAAGATTTCATCAAGGCAATGGGTGGCTACTTTGAAGAATCTAAAATATAATTTGTTTAACACTTTTTTGGTTACTACATGATTCCATATGTGCTATTTCATAGTTGCTGTCACTATTATTCTACAATGTAGGCTGGCAGGCAGACAGACAGACAGACAGACAGACAGACAGAACTTTCACTGTAAAAATACACACACACCTAGTATTTAACTGGAAACAAACACACACACCTAGTATTTCACTGGAAACATACACACACACCTAGTATTTCACTGTAATAATACACACACACCTAGTATTTCACTGGAAACATACACACACCTAGTATTTCACTGTAAAAAAAAACACACATTGTCAGGCTCTGGCCATAGAGAAGCCTATTTGCTTCTCTATGTAGTTATGGTCAGAGTCTGACAGTTTCTATTCTTTCTGTTTCTGTGTGGGGTTTGGGTTGGATCCCTAATTAGAGGCAGCTGCACCGCATTGTCTCTAATTAGGGATCCTATATATGTTTGTCTGTCCTTCACTCTGGTGTGGGTCGTTATTCCTCCAGTCACAAGTGAGTTGCCACATTATGTATATAATATCGTGTTTCATTTGGACGTTACGTTAGTGGATTATGTTTGTTTGTGTTGTATAGTTTGTTCTCCTATAATTGAACACATGGTAAATTAAAAGGTAATGTCGAAATACTATCCCTGCGCTGTGTCTTGGTCTCTCTCTGGAAACATACACACACACCTAGTATTTCACTGGAAACACACACACACACCTAGTATTTCACTGGAAACATACACACACCTAGTATTTCACTGGAAACATACACACACACACACACCTAGTATTTCACTGGAAACATACACACACACACACCTAGTATTTCACTGGAAACATACACACACACCTAGTATTTCACTGGAAACATACACACACACACACCTAGTATTTCACTGGAAACATACACACACACACCTAATATTTCACTGGAAACATACACACACACACCTAGTATTTCACTGGAAACATACACACACACACACACACCTAGTATTTCACTGGAAATATACACACACACACACCAAGTATTTCACTAGAAACATACACACACACACCTAGTATTTCACTGGAAACATACACACACACACCTAGTATTTCACTGGAAACATACACACACACACACACACACACCTAGTATTTCACTGGAAACATACACACACACACCAAGTATTTCACTGGAAACATACACACACACACACACCTAGTATTTCACTGGAAATATACACACACACACCAAGTATTTCACTAGAAACATACACACACACACCAAGTATTTCACTAGAAACATACACACACACACCTGGTATTTCACTGGAAACATACACACACACACACACACACCTAGTATCTCACTGGAAATATACACACACACACACCTGGTATTTCACTGGAAACATACATACACACACCTAGTATTTCACTGGAAACATACACACACACACACACGTAGTATTTCACAGGAAACATACACACACACCTAGTATTTCACTGGAAACATACACACACGTAGTATTTCACTGTAATTCTTCTGATTTATTTATTTGATTTTCATGTAACACACAGATGTTCTGCAGTTATATTCTGAACTCTGCCCTCACATGTCTCCTGTCCTCCCCAGTGAAGACAGCCTGTAAACAACAGTGAGATTGACTACCACAGAAGGCAGCACTGGACAGTCATGCAGGTGAAGGTAACACCACACAGTTTAATCTTTGAAATGCAAGTAAGTCCATGTAGTCCAGCCACATTTACATTTTGGCCACTAGATGGCCGCAGTGTACATGCAACGTTTTAGACGGATCCAATGAACCATTGCATTACTGTTCAAAATGTTGTATCAAGACTGTCCAAATGTGCCTATTGGTTTATTGATACATTTTCAAGTACAAAACTGTGCACTCTCCTCAAACAATAGCATGGTATTCTTTCACTGTAATAGCTACTGTAAATTGGACAGTGCAGTTAGATTAACAAGAATGTAAGCTTTCTGCCCATATAAGATATGTTTATGTCCTGGGAAATGTTCTTGTTACTTACAACGTCATGTTGTTGGTGTACCAGCCATATTAATACCAACTATATTAATTACAGCTATCACCGAGTTTACCATTGCAGACATCTGTTTCCCTTCACACCAATACACATAAGATGTTCATGTGATGTCACCATTAATAAAATAAAATAAAATACTCTCACTCTTTGTTACAAAATATCATTTTTTCCAAATTTATTAAAAATCTCATATTTTCTTTCTCCTAGGAATAATATTTTCTGTAGTGCTGGTGAAATGGAAAATCAAACACATCAGCTGTTGCTTCATTGGATAATAACATTGCCATGCAATCTTATATCGTGTACAATCTGTCCATATTTTTTTAAGAAGTTGGATCGTCCTACATGAAATTCTCTGAAGGATGAGCAAGGAATCCAGCAGGTTGTCCTACAGGAAAATGGCTCTATAAATCATATGGATTTACCTGCAGGACTCTTACCTACAGGATATCCCACAGGATTTTGGAGCCATTTTGGTCTAGGACAATTCCTGCAGGTAGTCCTTCAGGAAACAATCCTGCAGGATTTATTTGAGTACTATCTGCAGGATTCCTGCAGGGTTGTTTTCCTGAAGGACTACCTGCATGATTCCTACAGGATCCTGTGGGATATTTTTTTTTCTCAGGATTCCTGTGTTATGAACAAACGGAGAGTTGGCCATGGTATGTCGTTGTTACCTTTCCAAAGTCCCGGACATCAAACAGGTCGAAGGCCTCAAACAGATCAGTCTTCTTCATCCCAAACACCTTACAGCAGGAGGTCAGGAAGGTCTGGATATTCTTCAAGCACAGAAACTGGGAACAGAAGAACAGCATGATCAACATAACAGTGATTAAAAATAGAACGTTATCTCATAACTAATACGTCAGCACAGGTGACACATAACTGTTAAATGTCACTATTTAGACATATTCTAATGAGACCAGTTAGCACAATAATACATCAATACCACATTCATAATAACCTCCTGGTGAACTTTAACATTTAGCTCAGTTTCTGAGAACTCATCAAATGATCAAACAGACTCAAGGAATACGTACTGTACTTCAAAGCTATGAGGAACTTTTATGAACTTAATGAACCATCAATCTTTAATTGCTGGAGGAGGAGGAAGACCTTAAGCAAAGTTTTTCTATGGAATCTATTCCATGAGATAAATGAGGACACATCACACTGGTGGACACTAGTCTGAGGGCCAGGCCAGGACAACATCAGCACGCAGTCTGATTTTATGGCTTCTTTGGTTTTTTTATGTGTAAAAATCTACTGTAATGGGATTTAATGTGTACATGTATTCGATGTGACTGACCAGATATGAAATGTGGGGCTACAGGGGGTTATTCGGTTGGGCTTTGAGCATTTTGAACAATTATCACGCACAGTGGGGGTCAGGAAATCCAGTCTTGTTATAGTGTGACAGGAAGTTGGAACAGCAATACTACACAACATTCATTCACAACATGCCCAGAGCTGCTCAGAGCTGGCAACACTGGTCACCTAGACATTTACTTAATAAAGCCCTTTGTGAGTTGTGACAAATGGCTGTGACTTTGACTGTTGAGCACACACACAGCGCTCCTCCACTTCCTCCACCGATAGAGAGAGAGAGAGAGAGAGAGAGAGAGAGCCCCTGGGGTTAGAGGAGAAAGCACAGGCATCTCTGTGATCAACTGTTAAGACAACGAGATCAAGGATCAACGCATCATCACATGTAGAATATGTCATTTAACAATTCTGTATTAGAGTGACTACATTTGGATGTGATAATTCAATCTGAATATATCAAATGGTAAGTTTTAGCAGATAATGACATCCAATGCACATCGTCAAATACCCATTCCACTGCCTGCTATTCTACTATCTAGCCCTAGATACAGTACTTAACTAAAAATAGCAGTTCAGTGGGCTATAACTACTTAATCACAGTACACTGCCCCCTCCATCTCTCTCTCTCTCTCCATCTCTCTCTCTCTCCATCCATCCCTGCCTCCCTTCAAACCATAATGATAGCCTTCTGCTTGTATTAACCACCCACATCTTATTGCTAGAACAGTGGTATTGCACAATGACAAAGACATTTCCTATCTGGACTACTACATCCTGCATCAGATGACCTACTGCTGTAGGCTACAGCATTGACCAGTAAGATATGCCTGGACTGGAGCTCTGTTCTTTTCTCTCCGCAGTGCAAACCATCAGCAGGATGGATTAAACACTATGAGAATAGCATACAACAGAAATCCATGCAGATTAATGAAACAGCATGTTGTGAGATAAAGACATAACGTAACTGAGAATAAATTAATGTATTGTCCATTTGGGGAAAGATGTAATGCAGACAACGATGTATTACAGTAGGGAAGACTAAAGCCCATTCTAATCTATAGAGGGCGATCTGCAGAAATAGGAGGTTGCTCTCAATGCTGTGACACTCTTGCGCTAAAGTGGCTTCAACACCATTCAGCCCCTTCTACTGGGTGAGAAGATGAGGAGGATGAAAGTGGAAGCACCCTTAGTCTCCTGGGTCACGGACTACCTGACCGGTAGGCCACAATTTGTGCGACTACAGAGCTGTGTGTCAGAACGGGCAGTTAGCAACACAGGGGCCCCCCAGGGAATGGTCCTGTCCCCCTTCCTGTTCACCCTCTACACCTCAGACTTCAGATATAACTCTGAAACATGCCACCTACAGAAGTTCTCGGATGACTCTGCTATTGTAGGGTGCATCAGGGGTGGGCAGGAGGAGGAGTACAGGAGCGCAATCAGTGACTTTGTGTTGTGGTGTGAGCAGAACTACCTTCAGCTCAACATCAGCAAAACAAAGGAGATGGTGGTGGACTTCAGGAGAACCAAGGCACAACTGACTACAGTCCCTATACAGGGGATGGATGTGGAAATGGTTGGGTCATACAAGTTCCTGGGAGTCCATATGGACAACAGGCTGGAATGGGCCGGTAACACCGGGGCCCTGTACAAAAAGGGCCAGAGCCGACTCTACTTTCTGAGGAGGCTCAGGTCCTTCAACGTGTGCAGTAAACTACTGCATACCTTCTACCAGTCTGTGGTGTGCTGGGGAGCAAACATCAAAGCCGGTGATGCTTCTCGGGTAAATAAGCTGATCAGGAAGGCTAGCTCTGTCCTGGGGATGAGCCTTGACACTCTAGAGGAGGTGGTGGAGAGACGGATACTGGCCAAACTGCTGGCCATCATGGACAACGTCACCCACCCTCTGCACGCTATGGTTATGACGCAGAGGAGCACTTTCAGTCACAGACTGATCTCACCACGGTGTGCCAGAGAGCGCTACAGGAGGTCCTTCCTGCCGGCGGCTATTAGACTATATAATGCCTCACCGGGGTGCCGTGCCGTGCCGTCGGCAACATAGATCTGGAACTGTTGGGGTGCTAGGACCTAGTTTAACAATTATGCATCCATCCGTGAGTAACTCTGGTCCGTCAGCACTCATTCACTCAGGACCTATTTATTCATGCAGGTCTGTATATACAGTGGGGAGAACAAGTATTTGATACACTGCCGATTTTGCAGGTTTTCCCACTTACAAAGCATGTAGAAGTCTGTCATTTTTATCATAGGTACTCTTCAACTGTGAGTGACGGAATCTAAAACAAAAATCCAGAAAATCACATTGTATGATTTTTAAGTAATTAATTTGCATTTTATTGCATGACATAAGTATTTGATACATCAGAAAAGCAGAACTTAATATTTGGTACAGAAACCTTTGTTTGCAATTACAGAGATCATATGTTTCCTGTAGTTCTTGACCAGGTTTGCACACACTGCAGCAGGGATTTTGGCCCACTCCTCCATCCAGATCCTTCAGGTTTCGGGGCTGTCGCTGGGAAATACAGACTTTCAGCTCCCTCCAAAGATTTTCTATTGGGTTCAGGTCTGGAGACTGGCTAGGCCACTCCAGGACCTTGAGATGCTTCTTACGGAGCCACTCCTTAGTTGCCCTGGCTGTGTGTTTCGGGTCGTTGTCATGCTGGAAGACCCAGCCACGACCCATCTTCAATGCTCTTACTGAGGGAAGGAGGTTGTTGGCCAAGATCTCGCGATACATGGCCCCATCCATCCTCCCCTCAATACGGTGCAGTCATCCTGTCCCCTTTGCAGAAAAGCATCCCCAAAGAATGATGTTTCCACCTCCATGCTTCACGGTTGGGATGGTGTTCAATAAAATGCAAATTAATTATTAAAAAATCATACAATGTGATTTTCTGGATTTTTGTTTAAGATTCCGTCTCTCACAGTTGAAGAGTACCTATGATAAAAATTACAGACCTCTACATGCTTTGTAAGTAGGAAAACCTGCAAAATCGGCAGTGTATCAAATACTTGTTCTCCCCACTGTACATACTCATGTACAGTTGTTATATCATATCACGTGCAATATTGCTAGTAACTCTTGGACCTAACTTACGTAGGCATTCACTCAGGAATGCATATTAGTATCCTGTCAGTTGCACCTTTTCTCATTGCTTTTAGTATATCGATTGTGCAATACGTGCAGTTGTCTGTAATTAAACCCTGCACACTAAGGACTGTATTTTAAGGGAATTACTATTATTACCCCAAATTATATCATACACACATTTAGCTATTAAAGTATCTTTTCCTGTAATTTACCTGTACAGTTTGTGTAACCATGTAAGTATTCACTTATCTGTAAATATAAATGTATACTTACCTGTACAGCTAATTTAACCATGCAACATTTTCACTTACCTGTTCATTTAGCCAGTCTGTCTATTAAGTAAACTATTATTACCCTCGCTCATATCATACGCATTTTTAGCTACTGAAGTATTTCTCTGCCATCGACCTGTATAGTATAGTTAACCATCCAACATCCACCAATGTATAGTGTACATATTCAGCCAACCACTCATACTATGCAATGTCTTTTTATAGCTTTTTTTGCACTCCAGATATCTTGTATTTCTATACTTTTTCATACTGCCGCTCTATGTATCACTTACCGTGTATCTGTCTTTTGTGTACTATCGTTGTGGCATTTTGCACCTGCCCTGTGTTTTGTTGTAGCTGCTTGACAATTAAATTCCCCCCCCGGGGGATCAATAAAGTACCTATCTATCTATCTATCTATCTATCTATCTATCTAAACCTACACCCTTATACAGCTTTCTCTATGACCAAGGTCACAGGTAGGGCCAGAGTCACAGCTAAACCTACACCCTTATACAGCTTTCTCTATGACCAAGTTCACAGGTAGGGCCAAAGTCACTGCTAAACCTACAACGTTTAACAGCTTTCTCTATGACCAAGGTCACAGGCAGAGCCAGAGTCACATAAGGCTATAATATGTATTTAGCACATGGCAATGACACCACAGTTAAACATATAAGATGTTGTCTGTGTTTCATTTACAAGCTACATGGACTCTTCTTTCTGCAATCACCAACAATAAAGTTGTTCAAGAAGCTCTACACTGACTATTCCAAACATTAAGAACACCTTCCCATCAGAACAGCCTCACTACGTCGGGCCATGGACTCTACAAGGTGTTGAAAGCGTTCCACAGGGATGCTGGCCCATGTTGACTCCAATGCTTCCCACAGTTGTGACAATTTGGCTGGATGTCCTTTGGGTGGTGGACCATTCTTGTTATACACAGGAAACTGTTGAGTGTGAAAAACCCAGCAGCGTTGCAGTTCTTGACACACTCAAACCGGTGCCCCTGGCACCTACTACCATACCCTGTTCAAAGGCATTTCAATATTTTGTCTTGCCCATTCACCCTATGAATGGCACATGTACAAAAATCCTTATTTAACCTGTCTCTTCCCCTTCATCTACACTGATTGAAGTGGATTTAACAAGTGACATCAATAAGGGATTATAGCTTTCACCTGGATTCACCTGGTCAGTCTATGTCATGGAAAAAGCAGGTGTCCTTAATGTTTTGTATACTCAGTATAAATCTGCCATGTTGATTAAGAGAATCTGGCTAAAACTACAAAGCCTAGTGGTCATTTCAATAAGGCCATACTATAAGTCTACAGCTAGTAAAAGGCTACTGACTCAGTCTAAAGCCTGCAGCAGACACACATCAGTGTGTGCATGTATGTATGTATGTATGTATGTATGCATGTATGTACTGTATGTATGTATGTATGTATGTATGTGTGTGTGTGTGTGTGTGTGTGTGTGTGTGTGTAACTAAAGGGTGGATCAAAGCTGAGATGTTATCTGGCCCCTGGAGTGAGTGTTGTGGTGGGGAGGATGGACGTTTCTGGGTAGAGAGCAGCAGTCTAGTCCTGGGCTTCATCCCAATTGGTACCCTATGTCCTACGTAGTGCATTACTTTTAACCAGAGCCCAATGGGAATAGGGTGCCATTTGGGATGCACTCCTGGACAGCATTCCTGTGTCCCCATTGGGGCTGAAGCTTTTACAAACTTCCTCAACACGATGAGATTAAGTAGTTAGAGGAACCGGAGGTTGGAAACCAACAAGGTTCATAGACTGTAGGCTCATAGCGTCAACATTATTCAGGGAAATACTTGTGGTGTTTGAGGTATTAGTAGTAGCTGGGTAGTATAGACCACTTAATTATGTAACAAACATGTCCCATAGGGCGGCGCACAATTGGCCCAGTTTTGCCGTTGTAAGCCGTCATTGTAAATAAGAATGTGTTCTTAATTGACTTGCCTAATTAAATATAGGCAAAACAAATAAAAATAAAATATTATAAAGTTGAGTATACCGACTGCCCTTACTAAGAAGAGATCTGAGGATTTGACAATAGCAATTAGCAAACATACTTGGCCTTGTGTCAGCTTAATAATGCCCTATGTCTTATGTAGTGCACAACTAAATACTATGATTTGACACAGGGCCAAGTAGAAACAGAAATCCATGAGATGGTTTACCTCTCACTGACTCAGGTACCAGTTTCATAAGTTGGCCTATATGTTTAATATAATGGCAGTGGGTATTTATCTGTGATGATCAATAAACCAACCAAATAGAAATCGCATAAAATATTTAAACTACTTATTTCAAATGTGTGTCTGACAATTTCTATAAATCATTAAATAAATTAATATAATAATTTACAAAAAAATATTGTTGCGTGCACAAAATAATAATTGAATAAAAAATAATGGGTTGCTTCCCTGTAGCTAGTCTACTAAACTACACACCTAGCAAAATAGCATTTGTCTTTACCTGAGACATCTGTGGCCGAAGGTTAATCTCCTTCAGGTTGATGGTGTGGCGTTTCAAGTTGTTGAGCAGCTGACAGAGCAGCACCCCGTCCCGGAGCGTCTGAGCCAGGTCAAATACCTGGGCACTGACCCCAGTTACCCGATGGTTCGGAGGAAGCACCTTGCAGCTTATCAGCCACAGCGCGCACTGCCGCCAGTACTCCATTTCTGCTTTCGAGAATCGAATCAAAGTAGAAAAATAACTAAAAAAGGTTATGTATATTCTATAAGTGTTTGAAACGACATTTGTAAACAAAGAACTAGACGTTAGAAAGCTGTCACGATGGTTATGTTCCTTGTGACGATAAAGAAAGTGCCGCTACTTTCCGCTCCACTCCAGCAGCATCGCCGAGGCGCGCACATAACGGAATTGGTTGCAGTGTGTTTTATGGAGTGTGACGCTTTTTCACTTGAATTCGAGATCCGAAACGTCAAACTCCCACCCAGAAACTGTGTTTTTAGGCATTGTATTCATGTAAGGAAACTGGCAAGACATCAGTAGATTTATAAGTGAACACATTTATGAATATTTTACACTATTGTGGAGAGATGTACTGCTTGGATTATTTACTTACGATAGAAATAAATTGAAACAATTGTATGTCTTTAATTTCATTATTATTATTATTATTATTCTTTTGACTTGCCTAGTTAAATAAAGGTTACTTTTTCTTTTTTTTATCATAAAAAATGGCAATTGGCAAAAGGCCAAATGTTATTGTGGGAAGATAGTGAATGATGCAATGTAAAATATTAATGATCACACCATAAAACACTAGGATACATAATCCCCTGATTACCATGACAATCAATGTCAGAGACGATTGGATCCATTAGTTACGCCAGTCACTGTACAATATCATGAAGGAATACATATAGATTGTTATGGACACTCCATCTCTATATAAAGGAAAAAAAAGCTGTGAAACAGAGTGTGTAATGAAGCCTAGACAATGCCAGGCACAACCTTGCTTTAAAGCAGACATTCCATCTGGATTATACTGTAAATGGCTTTACATGGTGACTGTTTACTATAACGTAAGAAATTTGGTGAAAGGAACCAGAAATATATAATTTTTTTCATAAAACCACTACTGTCTCATACAATACTGGAATAGGCCTGCTTTAAAGAAAATTCACGAGTTTAAGGACCATACATGAAATGGGTTTAGAATATTTATTGAGGAAATGAGAATGGATGTTAGCATGAGGATTCAGTGGGGGAATGAGAATAGATGTTAGCATGAGGATTCAGTGGGGGAATGAGAATGGATGTTAGCATGAGGATTCATTGGGGGAATGAGAATGGATGTTAGCATGAGGATTCAGTGGGGAAATGAGAATGGATGTTAGCATGAGGATTCATTGGGGGAATGAGAATGGATGTTAGCATGAGGATTCAGTGGGGAAATGAGAATGGATGTTAGCATGAGGATTCATTGGGGGAATGAGAACGGATGTTAGCATGAGGATTCAGTGGGGAAATGAGAATGGATGTTAGCATGAGGATTCATTGGGGGAATGAGAATGGATGTTAGCATGAGGATTCAGTGGGGAAATGAGAATGGATGTTAGCATGAGGATTCATTGGGGGAATGAGAATGGATGTTAGCATGAGGATTCATTGGGGGAATGAGAATGGATGTTAGCATGAGGATTCAGTGGGGAAATGAGAATGGATGTTAGCATGAGTATTCATTGGGTGAATGAGAATGGATGTTAGCATGAGGATTCAGTGGGGAAATGAGAATGGATGTTAGCATGAGGATTCATTGGGGGAATGAGAATGGATGTTAGCATGAGGATTCAGTGGGGAAATGAGAATGGATGTTAGCATGAGGATTCATTGGGGGAATGAGAATGGATGTTAGCATGAGGATTCAGTGGGGGAATGAGAATAGATGTTAGCATGAGGATTCATTGGGGGAATGAGAATGGATGTTAGCATGAGGATTCAGTGGGGAAATGAGAATGGATGTTAGCATGAGGATTCAGTGGGGGAATGAGAATAGATGTTAGCATGAGGATTCAGTTGGGAAATGAGAATGGATGTTAGAATGAGGATTCAGTGGGGAAATGAGAATAGATGTTAGCATGAGGATTCAGTGGGGAAATGAGAATGGATGTTAGCATGAGGATTCAGTGGGGAAATGAGAATGGATGTTAGCATGAGGATTCAGTGGGGAAATGAGAATGGACCAGATGAAGCAGAGGGAGGATCCGGAAGGGTTGACCCTGTAGGGTTTGGCTTGGAGTCTCAGGTAAAGCAATCCCCTATAGAAGCTCCTTCACGAAACCTAAGTAAAAGGAGCCCACAGGTGAGGATGGATGGATGCGATGCGAAACAGAGAGGAGGAATGACTGTTTGGTCAGGTTTAAGTAAGGAGGTAGTGGTGATTAATGAGAGTTTATCAGTTTGTACCAGCTGGAGCTTGTTTGAGGAGTTAGTAGTTAAGTGTTGCAAACAGTAGTGGAGGCTGATTGGCAATAGTTACCAGCTGGTGCTGGTTGAGTTGCTAGGGTTGCTTTACTTTCACCAGTGTGTGTGTCTGTGTCTGTGTCTGTGTCTCTGTGTGTGTGTCTTGGTTTTCATTTTCAATGTAATGTTCTGGAAACTGAAATCTTAATTTTTATCTGGCAACAACATAGGTCTCGCCTGCCTCCTATGATATCTCGAGTCCCGCCTCACCACACAGCTGACCAATGAAAGCGTTAAGCTCACACAGCAGGACCAATCACTGAATAATATTTTCTGGAATGTGGAGCAATGGGCGTGTTTCTCGGGTTGCCTTTTAGCCACACGGGCTTTTACTTCTGCTGCATCCATTTATGAACCTACAAATAATCTGGATAGTCAGACACATTGATAATCTTATAATTTGGGGTGTCAATATTTTTTATAGATCAATGGAAGTGTATGCGCACTGAATATGGGGTAAGGAGGAGCAGCTTTTTCCGCAAATTTGGATCCTCATTGATTCCGTACAATAAGAGAACGGCTGAAGTTATTATTTTTTAACGTCAGACAGCTGCATGGCGTAAATAGGCCCTGACTCTAGAACAGTCTGCGGAGGTTTTCCACGGTAAGACATTTTAAGCTATTCTATTTAAATCCAATAACTGTGTTGTAGCCTGTCTTCCGCAAATCAAAATGTATCCAGCGACTGTAGCCTGTATATATTTCTGTCCCTTTGAATCGTCTTTAGTCTATTGGTGCTTTGAAGACAACTGTAAACTCAGAAATAACGTCATGACGTCGTTGATCTTCAGGTCCGCAAGTCGGACCTCTAGAAAGATTCCCGAGTTTCCAATTTGGAATTCCGAGTTGGATGACCGTTGAAAAGATTTTCCAGTCGGAAGTCGTTATGACCTAAAGCTACTATGGCACTGTCACTCAAATAAACTAGTATATTTATATGCTAGTGACAGTGCCATAGTAGATCTAAAGTACATGTTATAAAGGCATAGATTCCAAAGTCATATATCAAATAAACATTAATAATGCAAGATTGGATTGATCCTAGGTTGGTGTGTTTTTCCCCAGATAGCCATGTCTCTGACTGACAGAGCTCTTGGAGCCATCATTGGATCAGCCACAGCTGATGCAGCAGGTAATGAACTCACTACCTCATCAATCATTAAACTGGAATACAAACCTTTGGCATTATTGTATAAATGTCCTGGCTTTTGCATAAATATGGATTATTTTTTCTTCTTCTTGACCAACGATCTGAGCATGAAAAACTCCAGTTCCTTTAGTTCCAGACATAAAACTGTGTCATTGTATTCAGCATCAGCATGTATTAACTCTGAATAAAGTTGCAAACCTGCACCATCCCTTGCAGCCCAGCCATTTTTAAGGATAAAAATATACAAGATACACATAATAAACACACATTTACTTTGGCCATCAGCTTCCTCTCAAATGTTTCGGTGCATGACATGACGTCACTCTGACTGTCAATCCCAGCCCAGCCCCGCCCCTCCACTGGGTGTACGACCTGGATAAGATGGATGGCTTCCTGAATGAGGCCCCTACACCTGAGTTCAGGCCCAAGTCAGCCAGCCCTTTCTATCGTCGCGACACGGCAACCAGAGCTGCTACGGAGACCAGGCCTTCGTGTTGCTGGAATCACTGTCTGAATGTGGACTGTTCTATTGTAGTGCAGTCTATTCTATTATTGTGTGGCATTTTATACAACTGTGTAACTAACTGTTTTCTTTAAGATAACCCCACAGCATCTTCAAAGATTCAGACCTCATTGTTTTGTTCCCATTTGTTCAGGTCTGAACGTCGATGATCTGAGGAAGAGGATCTATAACTTCTTTGGGCCCAGGTCGGAGTATGACACCCCTGTCAATGACCCGTACAGGGATAGGAGTGGTAAGGAAACCCTCTGAAGGCCGAAAAGAATGACTACACTCCATTCAGGATGACCTGGTGGATAAATAATGACTACACTCCATTCAGAATGACCTGGTGGATAAATAATGACTACACTCCATTCAGGATGACCTGGTGGATAAATAATGACTACACTCCATTCAGGATGACCTGGTGGATAAATAATGACTACACTCCATTCAGAATGACCTGGTGGATAAATAATGACTACACTCCATTCAGGATGACCTGGTGGATAAATAATGACTACACTCCATTCAGGATGACCTGGTGGATAAATAATGACTACACTCCATTCAGGATGACCTGGTGGATAAATAATGACTACACTCCATTCAGGATGACCTGGTGGATAAATAATGACTACACTCCATTCAGGATGACCTGGTGGATAAATAATGACTACACTCCATTCAGGATGACCTGGTGGATAAATAATGACTACACTCCACTCAGAATGACCTGGTGGATAAATAATGACTACACTTGATTATCTCATGTTATTTTTTATTATTCCAATTGTTTTATCCTGTCTGTGGTCTGTGGTACAAGTGGGTTTAACGTGAGGTGAAATGTAGGTTAAAATGCTTCCTCGTTAGATATACACTAGCCTAAAGCCCATTCTGGTCATTCAGTCTACAACCACAACTCCTTACCACAGGATTACACTGGAGTCTGTCAGATTAAACCATGTTCTTTTTCCTAATGTTTAGAGAACATTCCCAGAACATTCCTACATTTTCTTAAACAAGAACATATTGGCCAGAACTACCCTTCCTGGACACTGTCCATTTCAATCTCTGAATCCATACACACAAGCTGAACTTGTGAGCATGCATGGTTGCGAAATACTTTAATTGACATGAGAACATGCCATACTCTAGCTGCAATTAATTGGGTGACTCTTATCATTGCAAGGGTGTGTGTGTGTGTTGAGTTGGCTGTGTGTTGAGTTGGCTGTGTGTTGAGTTGGCTGTGTGTTGAGATGGCTGTGTGTTGAGATGGCTGTGTGTTGAGATGGCTGTGTGTTGAGTTGGCTGTGTGTTGAGTTGGCTGTGTGTGTGCTTTTTAATAAACATGTTTTTTTTCTCCTGCCTAAGACTCTCTCACCACATCAGGGATTATTATCTCAGTAATAAGTACACTATTTTGACTGATTTGATTTCAGTATTTCTATTATTTTGTCCCTCTGCAGAACTACAAGGCCACAGTGAAAAGGTAAGTGATCTACCTCCTGTCTCTCTCTTCTGAGAGGTTCTGAACCCAACCACACAGCAGAACTGACTAATGAAAGTGAAAGTTCTTCCAGAGCCCATTTCACACTGCCGGATCCACAGCTGGTCTCAGGAGCGCTGATAGATGTGGCCAAACACCTGGGAGAAGATGCAGGGGGTTGTGAAATACAGTGAGTATCATTTTACTTACCATGATGAACAATTTCCAATATTTATGATATTTTTACCCCAAACAGTAAAACACTAATGCATTCAAACATGCAGGAGGAAAACATGTACTACCATGTAAAAAATCTGTTATGGTAAAACACTTTCCTTTATCGATCAATAATCTGTTATGGTAAAACACTTTCCTTTATCGATCAATAATCTGTTATGGTAAAACACTTTCCTTTATCGATCAATAATCTGTTATGGTAAAACACTTTCCTTTATCGATCAATAATCTGTTATGGTAAAACACTTCCCTTAACTACTTACAAGTTCCCTCTCTCCTGGTGTCACTCCTGATATCATGACCAGTTCTAATCTCTAGTTCTCTCTGTTCAGCTCCTGGGATTCACGACCAAACACTGTCAACCCACGTCTCATCCTGTATGACGTGTGGAGGATCTGACTAGTGCGAAATGCAGTGAAGAGAGACAGCAGCTTCCTGACAAACCAGAGAGGTTTTAACTCAGGGACAGACAGCTGGGACGTTGAGGTTGTGGTCCATGGGTCCTGGGCTCTGAGGGCTCTGAGGGCTTTAACTGTATGAGGGCTTTAACTCAGGGACAGACAGCTGGGATTCATGGGTGTCATACTTATCTGGGTACAGTACATAATGGTTCATGGGTGTCATACCTATCTCACACACATCCTCATACATACATTCACACACACCCTCACACACACATTCACACACACCCTCACACACACAGTCATACACACATTTTCACACACATTCACACACCCTCACACACATTCACACACCCTCACTGAGAGAGTCTTTCCAAGTGGCTGAAATGGGCGTAGTCTAATTGACTCATCAACCACATATCTAAGTTTAGCTTTCTTAATTAGCCAGAAATAACTGTTGATTTTCTAGTTGAGTCATTGATCCTTCGCTGCAGTGTAACCTCACCTACATATCTAGTATTCAAGTCTGTCTGTCTGTCTGTCTGTCCCTTATATGTCACAACACATCTTAAGGCGTTAACATACTTTTCTATATATAGTGTATGTGGACACCCGTTGCTGACAGATAAAATCGAGCACACAGCCATGTAATCTCCATAGACAAACATTGGCAGTAGAATGGCCCGTACTGAAGAGCTCAGTGACATTCAACGAGGCACCGTCATTGGATGTCACCTTTCCAACAAGTTCGTCAAATATCTTCCCTTTTAGAGCTGCCCCAGTCAACTGCCCCAGTCAACTGTAAGTTCTGTTATTGTGAAGTGGAAACGTCTAGGAGCAACAACGGCTCAGCCGAGAAGTATTAGAACAAAGGAAACAAAACACAAACATTTTATTAATTTTCAATTTATGTTTTTCTCTCATCACTGCTTAATTCAGCCATTTTACAGTTGTAAGCCATTCCCACTTGTCCCTGTGTTGCACCAGGAAGTGCTTCATGACAACCAATAGAAGATAGAGAGCACATAGAACAGTGTCAGGCTCTGGCCATAGGGAGTACCTTTTAGCCATGGTCAGAGCCTGACAGATCTAGATTTCTAGATCTATGTGTTTTTCGTTTCGTGTTGAATCCCCAATTGGAGACAGCTGCGAGACGTTGTCTCTGATTGGGGATTCTATTTAAGTTGCTCTGCCTCACACGTTTGTGTGGGTCATTGTTTGATGTCATCATCTGAGTAAGTGTGTTTATGTTCACGTTTGAAATTACGTTGTTGTTTTGTATAGTTCGGACTGAGTTTAGTATTCGTGTTAAATAAATCATGTCGAACTATCGCTACGCTGCGCCCTGGTCTGTCTCTACACACGATCGTGACAAACAGTTAGGGGTCGAGGGTCATACATACCTTATCTAATTCAGTTGAATAAGAAATCATTGACCATTAATGCCAAATGTGCAATGATTGATTTTGATTACAGTTTAATAGCCAGTCAGATATCCTGAAAGTAGTCCATGGGCCAGGAGAAACTGATCCATGGGTCAGGAGAAACTGATCCATGGGCCAGGAGAAACTGATCCATGGGTCAGGAGAAACTGATCCATGGGTCAGGAGAAACTGATCCATGGGTCAGGAGAAACTGATCCATGGGTCAGGAGAAACTGATCCATGGGCCAGGAGAAACTGATCCATGGTTCACAGTTGTTTACTATTAATGTGGCCACACATTGATCTGTGTCTAATCCCTGCTGCAGTGTGTGCAAACCTGGTCAAGAACTACAGGAAACGTATGATCTCTGTAATAGCAAACAAAGGTTTCTGTACCAAATATTAAGTTCTGCTTTTCTGATGTATCAAATACTTATGTCATGCAATAAAATACAAATTAATTACTTAAAAATCATACAATGTGATTTTTCTGGATTTTTGTTTTAGATTCTGTCACTCACAGTTGAAGTGTACCTATGATAAAAATTACAGACTTCTACATGCTTTGTAAGTGGGAAAACCTGCAAAATCGGCAGTGTATCAAATACTTGTTTTCCCCACTGTACCTGCTGGAGCGCATGCTACGGGTGGGTGTTGCTATAGTGACCAGTGAGCTGAGATAGGGCGGGGATTTACCTAATAAAGACTTATAGATGACCTGGAGCCATTGGGTTTGGCAACGAATATATAATGACGGCCAGCCAACGAGAGCATACAGGTCGCAGTGATGGGTAGTGTATGGGGCTTTGATGACAAAACGGATGGCACTGTGATAGACTACATCCAATTTGCTAAGTAGAGTGTTGGAGGCTAGTTTGTAAATGACATCGCCGAAATCAAGGATCGGTAGGATAGTCAGTTTTACAAGGGCATGTTTGGCAGCATGAGTGAAGGAGGCTTTGTTGCGAAATAGGAAGCCAATTCTGGATTTAATTTTGGATTGGAGATGGTTGATGTGAGTCTGGAAGTTGAGTTTACAGTCTAACCAGATGCCTAGGTATTTGTAGGTGTCCACGTATTCTAATTCGGACCCGTCGAGAGTACTGGTGATAGTCCGGTGGGCGGGTGCTGGCAGCGTTCGATAGAAAAGCATGCACTTAGTTTTACTAGCGTTTAAGAGCAGTTGGAGGCCTTGGAAGGAGTGTTGTATGGCATTGAAGCTTGTTTGAAGGTTAGTAAACACAGTGTCCAAAGAGGGGCCAGATGTATTCAAAATGGTGTCATCTGCGTAGAGATGGATCAGAGAGTCACCAGCAGCGAGAGCGACATCGTTGATGTATATAGAGAAAAGGGTTGGCCTAAGAATTGAACCCTGTGGCACCCCCATAGAGACTGCCAGAGGATCGGACAATAGGCCCTCCGATTTGACACACTGAGAACCAGGCAAGGCAGTCACTTGAGAAACCAAGGCTGTTGAGTCTGCCAATAAGAATGCGGTGATTGACAGAGTCGAAAGCCTTGGCCAGGTCGATGAAGACTGCTGCACAGTACTGTCTTTTATCGATGGCGGTTATGATATCGTTCAGTACCCATGACCAGCTCGGAAACCAGATTGCATAGCAGAGAAGGTACGGTGGGATTCGAAGTGGTCAGTTATCTGTTTGTTAACTTGGCTTTCGAAAACCGGCAGGGCAGGATGGATATTGGTCTATAACAGTTTGGGTCTAGAGTGTCTCCTCCTTTGAAGAGGGGGATGACCGCGGCAGCTTTCCAATCTCTAGGGATCTCAGACGATACGAAAGAGAGGTTGAACAGGCTAGTGATAGGTGTTGCAACAATTTTGGCTGATAATTTCAGAAAGAGAGGGTCCAGATTATCTAGCCCAGCAGATTTGTAGGGGTCCAGACTTAGCAGCTCTTTCAGAACATCAGCCGTCTGGATTTGGGTGAAGGAGAAACGGGGGTACCCCCAGCTCTGTACCCCCAGCTCTGTGCCGGGGGTACAGAGCTGTTGGTCGGGGTAGGGGTAGCCAGGTGGAAAGCATGGCCAGCCGTAGCAAAATGCTTATTGAAATTTTCGATAATCGTGGATTTATCGGTGGTAACAGTGTTTCCGAGCCTCAATGCAGTGGGCAACTGGGAGGAGGTGCTCTTATTCTCCATGGACTTTAGTGTCCCAGAACTTTTTGGAGTTAGTACTACAGGAAGCAAATTTCTGTTTGAAAAAGCTGGCCTTTGCTTTTCTAACTGACTGTGTGTACTTGTTCCTGACTTCCCTGAATAGCTGCATATCGAATAGCCCCCGCGATGCTAATGCAGTGCGCCACAGGATGTTTTTGTGTTGGTCTAGTGCAGTCAAGTCTGGGGTGAACCAAGGGCTATATCTATTCTTAGTTCTACGTTTTTTGAAAGGGGCATGCTTATTTAGGATGGTGAGGAAAGCACTTTTAAAGAACAACCAGGCGTCCTCTACTGACGGGATGAGGTCAATATCCTTCCAGGATACCTGGGCCAGATCGAATAGAAAGGCCTGCTTGCAAAAGTGTTTTAGGGAGCGTTTGACAGTGATAAGGGGTGGTCGTTTGACCGTTGAACCGTTGCGAACGCAGGCGATGAGGCAGTGATCACTGAGATCCTGGTTGAAAACAGAGGAGGTGTATTTGGAGGGCAAGTTAGTCAGGATAAATAAATAAGAATTTGTTCTTAACTGACTTGCCTAGTTAAATAAAGGTTAAATAAAATAAAATAAATAAAAATAACCTACATCAGTGGTTCAACCTTTTTCGGTTACTGTACTACCAGTACTGAAGTGCCTTGTGCATTTTACCAGTAGGCCTATGTTCTCATGAGTCTTCTCAAGTACCCCCTGCCCCTGGTTGGGAACCACTGGCCTACATGATTAGATTATTATGGACAAAAGAGATTATTTTTATTTGTCAACCGGCAGCCAAGCATTGATGATCAAGTCACCAGAATAAGACCCTCGATATATATTGGAAGGAGCATCAAGCTTGCACTTTCACCACCCTATGAATTTCATCATAATTTATTTAATCTGTAGCCTAATAAACTTCACGCTTTTCCTGACGAGTCGTAGTGGGAAATCCACATAACGTGTCATTGCGCGACTCCAAGTTTATTACCAAGTTTGCGCATAAAAACATTTCCACCAATATTTCTCGCGTGTTCCCAATATTTCTCGCGTGTTCCCAATATTTCTTGTGTTAATGTTCATAATCACTCGAGAAGGAGACAAGTCATAACTCAGGACCAGGTGGAATTGATATTCAATCAAGCGATTTATTTGATATTTGGTAACTCGTGCACGGGCTCGTTCCTTCAGCTCTTAGGGAGTCGTCCGGAACAAAGAGACCTCCTAAACACGTGGCACACATATTTATACAGAGCAATAGTAATAAAATGACGTAGGTAGATTCACACTCCTGACTGGTCGTTGTTATGGAGGGCAGTCCCTCCTCGGGCAGTGTCGACTTCCCATTGGCTCTTGGCAGTGTTCTTTGTCCTCGGAGTCCAGCCCTCATAAGTCTGTGTGTGTGTGTTTAGGATTAGCTATTCTAAAAGATGTGTGTAATACAGGTTGTGTAATGTTTCGAGCTAATGTGTGTAATACAGCGTGGGTAATAAGCGACATCAAGAATATATTTATTACAAATCCCCCTCTTCACGTCTCACAAGAGACGTGAAAAATAGGCCAACGGCTAGTCCAATATATACATGGGTTCCGAGACCTCTACTCTGATAGATGAGGGTGGTAAACTTTTATGGCTAATCTCCTGCTAGCCTAAGAACTACATTCTGACTCATTTACCAAATGGTAACATTCTAACCATTGTCTATGTAATTTCTAATACATCTTTACACACTACACAGTTTCAGGGTGAAACATCTTAGTCATTAAACATACAAATTCCTTTATCAATCCACCCTTTGACTAAATTTTCATACTGATCATTACACATCTATCCTCATAGGATTCCTAAATGTCATACAAAATCAAACTTAATCCAAACAAACAATACATGTATTTATATTCCAAACTTATCAACTATTTTTCTAGGCCTATTCAGCCATACCTCTTCCGGTTAGGTCTTCGTCATGACCTTCATATAAAGAAACAGTCTTTTATAAGCATTAAAATTGTCTCATTCAACATGGACTCCTTGGAATAGAAAGGATCTCAATCATCTACTAGGCTTGGAGGAGTATCTTCATCATTCCACTAAATGTATACAACATCTGTTAGCCTGAACAAAATTCCATTTCCCCTCCCAGTTACACTCTTTATTCAAGATTTTCACATTAGATCTAAGAAATGTTTCATTCAATCTGTAGTCGTCTGGATTGAATCGATCATCAGTGTCCTCCTCGTCCACCACTGCTGGTGAATTGTATTCCTCCTTCCACTGATCAGAATCTGGAACTGGTCTATGTCTTACCATCTGCTTGGACGCCTGCACTTTCCAACCCTCGGACACAGGGAACAAAACAGCAACCACATAATACAAGCATACACATACAGGCAATAGCTGCCCCCAAAATTGTGGATACTATGGTTTTCCATTTACCAAATATTTCATCAAACCATCCTGTCACATATGTATTCACTCCTGAGTTCTCAGCCCATCCTTCACTTAGAGCTGTCAATCCTGCAAAAGCTCTGGTGTCGTTAGGAATTAATTTACAACAACTGCCCCCCACCATTCTGCATACTCCACCCATTTCTGCCAGCAACATATCTAGAGCCAACCTATTTCTCCAAGTCATGAGCGAGGTGGCGGATAATTGGTTTGAGATCCCCTTCACTGCATCTTTAACAATTACTGATTGATCCAATCCACATGTTTATTGAACGTCACCCACCAAAAGAACATTGTCCTGAAACCTTCACCTACTTGATTCATAGCTTCATATTCATCAGGGATCCCCCAAGGAATTCCAATCGCATCAATCCAGATAGGGCTATTCTCCTCCTTGGCACAACCCTTCCTACGCCTGATTAAACCTTTCCTTGGTTTCTGGTAACTAATTCTAACTGGCTTAACCAATAGGACTGGGGTGCAGGTACATACCTACCCACCCTTTTTATAGTGTCTGCCTTATACGTCCTTTACTGGTACACGCCCATCACACATCTGTTACCAGGCTGTAAGGTTTAGTAGTTTCTCCTGTGCCTCTGAATTCAGATCAGTAACATTAACTACTGACTTACTCCATTAAAATCACCCAAAACTCTGCTGTCATTCTATAACACTCCCCTGGAGTCAGAGTGAACTGGGGTGGGTTAGCAGCCTCTTTCAATCTCGCCAACCTCATCCCTGTACAGTTTTCACCTCTGTTTTGCTCAGTTAAATTGGTGCTATTTACATCTATACAGGTATCCTAACCATAGTCATCCGCGCAAGCCCCATACTTGTATAATATCTTCTTGGCTCACTGCCTTCACTTAATATTTTCCCTAAGTATGTTGAAATTGTAGGCCAATGGTAACTAGCAGTAGGTCCTGTACAGAGGCATAATGCATAAGTATGAACACCTTTCTCTCGATTACATACTCCCACTTAATGGAGAGGTTATCAATATTTATTTTGAAAACCACATCCTGCCTCTCTCTGGCCACTATGTTATAATACTCACTTCCAGTGGAATCCTTATCCTGAGTCATCTGTCTTTTAATTATTCCCATGGTAGAGTTTCATTTTATTTTTATTTTTGGTGAGTGGTGGATCTGGATGTATCAAAATTAAGACTGATGCAGCTTAGGGTCCCCCATATTTCCAAGAACCGCCAACCCTCTCCTGCCCTTAGTCAGTCTGCTGAGTACCACCCCATACTCACACCTCTAGGAACACACCACAGTGATGATAGGTCGGGGTAGGGAATCTTCGTTAAGGAGGTAACCCCCGGACCCTATTGGTACTCGGTTCTGCTCCTTAACTCTGTATATGTTCAGCAGTGTTTGTATGTGTTTCTTACCTCCTTGCAGTGGGCAACGTGGACCCAGGTCGCTCTTTTTCTGAACATATCTAAACGGCAAATAGGCAGTTTCCAACAAGACCTAGTAGGGCCTTCCCAACAGGGCTGCTTCCAGTCTTTCCTTTTCAATCATTGGACCCGCACCTCATCACCTGGTTGGATAGAGTGGGTCACTCTCTCCTTCAGTTCATCTGTAGGTCACAAAATCTTTGACATACGGGTGTGATTAGCAAACAATCTTCTCATGTGTTCAGCCAGAGTATTCTCAGTGTCTATCTCTGCCTGCTCTGGTCCTCCTAACTCTACATCCTACTATAGGTACTCATCCTACCAAGTTTCTTCCAGTACTTATATATACTTCCTTAGTCTACTATTTATTGTTCCATTCATGTGTTTAATTAAACCTGCCGATTGCGGATGAATATGAACAATATTTCTTCCTGGTAATATCTAACTTCTATCACAGTCAATCACCATTACTTTCCTTCACCCCCTTGCTTCCCTGTCTCACCAATAGTTACTTTAAAATTTCTGTGATACGTATCTCTACATCTGTCTTATCCCCCTCTCCACTACTACTTCATCATCTGGATTCTCCCCCCATGCCCAATCTACTAATGAGGGATACAATTTCAATCCAGAATTATCTATGGGTGGCCGTGGGTTCTGACTTCAACTATTTCCCTATCACTAGACAAGAGCACTTTTTCTCAATCATATCAATAAAGTCTAATGCAATGTGTGTAAAGAAACCACTAAGTAACATTACCTGGTTTAAGAAGTATCCACTTGGCAATGTTATATTAAATGCACATAACGCATACTAAAAATAGTCTTATATTCGGCAAACCTACGGAATGAGTTACTCTAGCAACACAAATTTACCTGAAAGGTGTTGTCTACAGAGGCCATCAGGGCCCTGGGAGCAACCTCTGGTCTCCCATAAGGAGTGAGACATATGGTCAGTCCCCTGTTGTTGTTGCAACTCAACAACAGGCGAGGCCATAGCAAAAAACAGATACACAACATGGGTGTGAAACCTTTCAGCAGCAACTTTATTACTTAAGCTAATGTTATCTTGATTGCCTTGCAGGCACAACCCTTCAAAATGCCAACCTAACTGGGAGCAACATAGCTTCCAGCAGGGCCTCAATCTGTAAACATATTATTTACCTAATATTTCCATATGCATTCATAAAATCACTACTTTTCCAAACTCCTACTCATAGTGGGCAAACACCAATCTAAATCAGAATATCCGTTCACATGTACACCACTACCTAGTTTACATGACTCAGTGAGGGCCATCATAGTAAATTAGAACCTGTAATCACAAAAGTGAAATAAACCACAAATAAAGTTGATCAATATTGTCCTATTAAGTAAGACTGTCAACTAAAAAAATAAAAATAAAACTAACCCATATTCTATAAATACTGTCCTATCAATTGAGTCAATCTCATATTTTAACACAGCCCATCCCCCACATTTGTTTCTTATCAAGTTCAAACGTTAAAATCACAGCCCAGGCAATCGCCCTTCATTGGAATGTATTTAAGATACACCAAAATTAAAACTCTATCATCCCCTGTAAGTTCTATAATCATTACTTTGCGCACATACAACACACCTGGAACAACATTTTTTTTTATTAAAGTAATTTGTTCTTCCATACGCTACAATCATACTTCCTAATTGTTTTAAGTAATTAGTTCTCCCCTGTGATACATGGCTTTGCCCATGTATCATAATTACTACATATCTAAACAAAGACTTTAGTAATATTGGTAAATTACCCTAATGCCAAATATCATCTCGGAGGATTGCCCCTCCCTTTTTCCATATTTCTAATTCTCTCTGTGTGAAGAGCAGAATGTAGCAATCAGGCTCTACATGAATAACGGAACCCATGGTCCCATTTTCCCCAACTAAGGTGTCAGTGGTTGGAATCAAATTGTTTAGGGCGCGCAAGTCGGCCCTGGTTTCAGTCCAAATTCTGGAAGGGGTTGGGGCTGGAGTGCAGTGTGTAAGGTGGTGCCAAGGCGCTCCTGATTTACCTTTGACCTGGACCGAGTGTGAAGTAACTTCCTTCACTTCGTACGGTCCAGTCCACCTGGGTTCCAGCCACTTTCTCTTGTGGACTTTAACCCTCACCCAGTCCCCAACTTTTACCTTCAGTGGTGATGAGTCTCCCAGCAGCTCCCCCTCTTGGACCTTGTGGATCTGTGTGTAGAGAGCTGCAGAAAATTCCGTCAGTTTCCTCACATAATCAGACATTACAATTTGTTGTACATCAAGGGCGGGCATATGACCTCCCTCCCTTGGTGGACCAGGCATAGCCCTCCCTGTCATTATCTCATGGGGAGAGAGATGGTCCCTGCCCCAGGTGAGGACCTCATAGCCATCAAGGCCAGGGGCAGGGCTACCACCCAGGTCAATTTTGAGCCTGCACATACCTTTGCAATTTTAGCTTTCAAGGTTTGATTTGCGCGTTCCACTAGACCCTGAGATTATGGTCTGTACACTGACCCAAATTTGTGTATAACCCCTACTCTCAGCTCTGCTTCTTCTAGAGTTTTTTTCCCTTTCTTCTTGAACATGTGTTTTCTGTTGCCCTCCTTTTCTTCCTCCTTCCCTTTCTGAACCGCTTCCTTCAGCCCGTCCTCCATCATCACTAGCTGGCCCTTAGTGGGTGCTCCCCCGCTAAAATACCCTGCCTGTGTCCATCTCAACTTCACTTTGTACCACACCTTTCTTATTGTTTTATACTGTTCCTCCCCTCCTGCTCTATCCTGTATTTTCTGTTCTAAGTAGTCAATGAATTTGGGTTTAAGTGTCAATGTAGAAGCCATTCTTCAATGTGTTATCGCCAATTTAATATGTTCAGAGTCAGTGGAATCATTGCATGCCAAACCTTATCTATTATAGTTATATATTATCACACATCACATATTACACATTACAATACGGTAAGACAAACAGAAGCAGGGACACACAAACACAAATTTGCCTAAACACAGTCAAAACCGGGCTAGAAAGCTCTAGAACCTCCGGGACGAAGCTATTTCAATCCAATTAGACAGACAGATCGTACACCCTCAAAGGTACGTACAGACAAGCACTCTCAAAACAGTGGCTAAAATTAGACGCACTGGAGGCGCACGGGTCCCTCCCTAAACAAAGTCAAACCGGGATAGAATAAATTCTAGAACCTCCGGGACGAAACTAATACGTAATATAGTCCTCTAAGTCAATAGGACGGGATATGTCACACTTTATCTATGGGTGTTACGTCCCCAGAGTTCTGGGTTCGTTTTAGAGTCAGACTTGGTCTGGTATTGTTTGTGTTTTTTCCCTATCAGGCAAGATGGCTGTTTGACTGTTCCAACGGCTGATTGGGAATTGGAACTCCGCCCACTCGTCAGTGGCTACAGCTGGCTGCTCTCTTTTAAAAGCCCAGTTTTTGGACTAGCTTGAGAGAGAGGTTTTGTTTTTTGCTGCTGCTGGTTGGTTTGTACCCTGTGTGGGGATTATGAAATAACAGTTACATTCAAATGTTTTGTTAGTCAACTGTTTTTGTGTGTGTTAAAACTAAGTTGTGTTCCATTGTTTTAACAGGTAGCAACTTAGGTAACAAAATGTTTGTTTGTGGATCCTTGGGATCTTAATAATGTTGGGTTAGTTATTATTTGTTCCTCTTTTGTTCACAGGGAATTGGGGAGTAGATTTAGAGCTACCCCGGGGTATACATCACCCGTAGGTATACTTCCTTGTCTAGAAACACCAGCTAGACCTGGGCGGACCACCAACTGTAAGTTTGGTTAGGGCGCCTAGACTGTGTGCCAGTGTAGGGATTGTATATTCTATTTGGGGCCGGGTTAGTACAGATTAGGGGTGGGGGAATTTTGTTTATTTCTTTGCTTTGGTCCGTCCAGCCCTCCCCTTTTCCCCAGAAAGTTATTATTATTACCGTGACTAAATAAACCCTGTTTTGTACGGTATTTGGTGTTTGTGTCCTTTTATCGCACCACGACTCCGTACCTCCCTTGTTGGCATCGGTGGGCCCGAGCAGTGGGTTGTCAGGCTCCCCTCCCTTTGGGAGCTAGAACGTAACAATGGGGATGTATTTAAGTTATAATTACTTTAATTCTCCACCTTAACTGAGTTCCCTTCTGGTCAGCTAGTCCAAAAGGCCTTCTCTAGTTGGTGGATACGGCTATCAATGTTGCGCCACACAGGCTCTTAATCTTAACCAGGGAGTCACACAGACTTTAACCCACACAGGCTATCACAGACCCACAGAGGGTGCCACACAGGCTATCACAGACCCACAGAGGGTGCCACACAGGCTATCACAGACCCACACAGGGTTGCCACACAGGCTCACTTCTTCCTTTACCTTTTTCCTATATAAATATTACACAAATATCTTTGCAATCAGCCTTCGCATTCGTAATACATCTATAAGAAATATTTTAACAACAATTCATACTCACGCCCAGTACTACTGATCAAAATTGGGATAATACTATAATACAATATTGCAGATTCGATTAAACAGGTTCTGCTTACCTTATTTAGTCGAGCTCGTTGATCAGTTTCCCGGGGCGAGAAGAATTGCCGATGGCTCCTGTGAACAGATCACCCGTCCTCGTGAATTCGTCAAAGACCCGTCTCCTCTCACATCAACTAGCTATAGATCGAAATCAGAAGTGATTTAACCATCCTCTGCTACCAAATTTGTTAATGTTCATAATCACTCGAGAAGGAGACAAGTCATAACTCAGGACCAGGTGGAATTGATATTCAATCAAGCGATTTATTGATGCAAAGATATTTGGTAACTCGTGCACGGGCTCGTTCCTTCAGCTCTTAGGGAGTCGTCCGGAACAAAGAGACCTCCTAAACACGTGGCACACATATTTATACAGAGCAATAGTAATAAAATGACGTAGGTAGATTCACACTCCTGACTGGTCGTTGTTATGGAGGGCAGTCCCTCCTCGGGCAGTGTCGACTTCCCATTGGCTCTTGGCAGTGTTCTTTGTCCTCGGAGTCCAGCCCTCATAAGTCTGTGTGTGTGTGTGTTTAGGATTAGCTATTCTAAAAGATGTGTGTAATACAGGTTGTGTAATGTTTCGAGCTAATGTGTGTAATACAGCGTGGGTAATAAGCGACATCAAGAATATATTTATTACACTTGCGAGTTCCCAATATTTATTATGTTCTATTTCAACTGCTGCCATGGTTATGCATATGTGTATTATAAATATTTGCAGTAGAAGTCACATTAAAGGATAATCAGGGGATACCTTTCCTTATTTTGCTGGACTGAGTGTATTCATTCCTATGCAGTCAGGCATACTGTATATTATGCAGTAGATGCAATTAGAATCAGGAGTCAGAACACAAGAGGACGCTCTGAACCGGCTTCATTATTAAAACAGAGTCACTTGATGAAGCAGAATCATTCTCATGTGCTTCCTTTTCCCACTGCATTTCAGGTAAAGGTTCCTTTATTTGTCCAAACCGAGAGTGTTGAGCATGTATAAGGTGTTCAGGAACATGGTGTGACCTTCTTTAAGATGTTTTTCTGTAACAGATTTATATTTTTGACCAGAATTCAATTAAGCTAATACGCTCGGGAGAAAAGATAGCTAGCTAGCTAGCTAGCTAGCTAGCTAGCTAGAGGGGCTGCTAGCTACTTTCAAAGTGGTGCCGCCAGTGAATCTGCGTGTTCAAATTCAAGCAACTATTTTGTAATACACATTACAGTCAATGTATCAGACAATATAATTGTATAAAAGGGAGAATACGATCTCATCTCATGTTTTAAGGGAGATGGAGAACGTAGTTGAGCTGGTTTTAGGTAGGTAGGTAGGTAGGCAGCAGCTAAAATGCCAGAATGAAAATATGAATGAAAATACACAAAAGACAGATACACGATACATGATACATAGAGCGGTATACACTATACATTGTTACAGAGTGTTAGGTAAAAAAAATTGTATACAAATATTGCAAGTTGATACAGATAAATAAAGAGTATTTGCATGGCAGAGAAATACTTAAATAGCTAAAAGTGCGTATGATATGAGCGAGGGTAATAATAGTTTACTTAATATACAGACTGGTTAAATGAACAGGTACGTGAATATTTTGCATGGTTGCATTAACTGTACAGGTAAATATACAGTTACATTTATAGGTAAGTGAATATTTGCATGGTTAAATTAACTGTACAGGTAAATGACAGGAAGAGATACTTAAATAGCTAAATGTGTGTATGATATAATTTAGGGTAATAATAGTAATTCCCTTAAAATACAGTCCTTAGTACAGGGTTTAATTACAGATAAATGCACGTATTGCACATTCAATATACTAAAAGCAATGAAAAAAGATACAACTGACAGGTTATTAATATGCATTCCTGAGTGAATGACTACGTAAGTTCAGTCCAAGAATTACTTACAATATTGCACGTGATATGATATAACAACTGTACATGAATATGTATATACAGACCTGAATGAATGAATAAGTCCTGAGTGAATGAGTGATTACAGTCCAGAGTTACTAATTGTTAAACTAGGTCCTAACACTCCAACAGTTCCAGGTCTATGTTGACGACGGCACGGCACCCAGGTGAGGCATTAAATAGTCTAATAGCCGCCGGCAGGAAGGACCTCCTGTAGCGCTCTCTGGCACACCGTGTTGGGATCAGTCTGTGACTGAAGGTGCTCCTCTGCGTCATAACCATGGCATGCAGAGGGTGGGTGACGTTGTCCATGATGGCCAGCAGTTTGCCAGGATCCGTCTCTCCGCCACCTCCTCTAGAGTGTCAAGGCTAATCCCCAGAACAGAGCAAGCCTTCCTGATCAGCTTATTTACCCGAGAAGCATCACCAGCTTTTATGTTGGCGCCCCAGCACACCACTGCAAAAAAGACACCACAGACTGGTAGAAGGTATGCAGTAGTTTACTGCACACGTTGAAGGATCTGAGCCTCCTCAAGTACAGTCGGCTATGGCCCTTTTTGTACAGAGCCCCGGTGTTACCGGCCCATTCCAGCCTGTTGTCCATATGATCTCCCAGGAACTTGTATGACCCAACCATTTCCACATCCATCCCCTGTATAGGGACTGCAGTCAGTTGGGCCTTGGTTCTCCTGAAGTCCACCACCATCTCCTTTGTTTTGCTGATGTTGAGCTGCTCACACCACAACACAAAGTCACTGATTGCGCTCCTGTACTCCTCCTCCTGCCCACCCCTGATGCACCCTACAATTGCGGAGTCATCCGAGAACTTCTGTAGGTGGCATGTTTCAGAGTTATATCTGAAGTCCGAGGTGTAGAGGGTGAACAGGAAAGGGGACAGGACTGTTCCCTGGGGGGCCCCTGGGTTGCTCACTGCCCGTTCTAACACACAGCTCTGTAGTCGCACAAATTGTGGCCTACCGGTCAGGTAGTCTGTGACCCAGGAGACTAAGGGTGCTTCCACTTTCATCCTCTTCATCTTCTCACCCAGTAGCAGGGGCTGAATGGTGTTGAAGGCACTGGAGAAGTCAAAAAACATAACCCTCACAGTGCAACCTGAGTTGTCCAGGTGAGAGTAGGCCCTCTGCAGAAGGTAGATGATTGCATCATCCACCCCGATTTTGCGCTGATATGCGAACTGCAGGGGGTCCAGTGATGTACACACCAGGGGTCTGAGGTGAGCGAGGACTAACCTTTCCAGGGTCTTCATGATGTGGGATGTTAGTGCTACAGGTCTGAAGTCTTCAGGACAGTGGGGTGTACCTTCTTGGGCACTGGGACGAGGCAGGGTGTTTTCCACAGCACAGGGACCCTTTCTAGGCTCAGGCTAAGGTTGAAGGGTCGCTGGAGTATTCCACACAGTTGATCAGCACAGACCCTAAGCACCCTTGGGCTGATTCCATCAGGGCCCTCCGCTTTCCACTGATGTAGTCTCTTCAGCTCTCTCTTCACTTGGTTGGTGGTGAAAGCCAGCCCAGGTGGGGAGGTGGGGGGAAGGAGGGTGTTAAGGATCAGTCCAGAGTGAGCAGGGGAGGAGGTGGGGAGGGGGTCGCTGAATGTCTCAACAGAGGTGGTCTGAGCAAAGTGGGGGTGGGACAGCCGTGAGGGTGAGTGGCCTGGGGAGCTGGAGGGGAGGTGAACAGGGCCAGTATCGAATCTGTCCTGGGTCCCCTCTGTCTGCCCACTGTTTGACTTTTTGAAGCCAGTGATATTTCTCTTACTCTTCCACACCTCTCTCACCTGGCTCTGCCTCAGCTTGTCCTTCATCTTCGCCTTATACACTCTCTTCCCCTCAGCAATCCGCAACTTCAACTCCCTCTGGACGCATTTCAATTTGTCCCTGCCCCCTCCTTGAAGGCCCTCTTCTTCTCATTCAGCAGGGCCTGTCATGGTTCTATTATCAACCTTTGAACTAGTCTTGCTGATGCTGTCTTCATACAAGGCTGGAACATTATGTGAATATTCTTGGATTCTGAATTGTGTTTTGTCAATGATATTTCTGTTATTTAGTGAAATTCAATCAGAGATTAATTCCCTATTGATGCAAAGTTATTTAATATATGGGTTGGGTGATTTCTACCTTTGTCCTATCATGATTATGTACCAATTAAACATTGTGATATGATGGTATCGCCCCCTATTGGCCCAGAATACTACTACTAATAACACATCAAATAAAAGAACTCAGCTAAAACGAATGTTGGGCTATAGAGGGAACTAGAAGGCTACAACTGGACAAAACATGACGAAATGTAATGTTGTTGAAAGCCCGGGCAGAGGCTAAGTTCAGCCAAGGCATCCATACTTCTTGCGCTTCACGGCAGAGCTGTTGTGAAGGAAGTTGTGAAGGAAGTGAGTTTGTGTTTATACAGGACCTACCTCCTGCATGCCTCCGGAGGCTCTGCAATTGCGTCACATCCTCTATATGGAGCATCCAACCCCATTTTTCTGATCAAGCATACGTTGGCTTTTAGGTTATACTGGATGCATGGAATTAGTCTACTGTCCTCAGAAATTGATAATAATTTCTTTATTTGCCACATAGAACACAAAGTAGTATTTACTATTATTTTATCTCTCATAAAGCTGTGATTGTTCATAACTTTGTTAATTTTACCTTTAAAGGTACTACATGTAACAATTCAACAACACACCACCTCTTTTTGCCAAATTGACTGGGGCCAGCAATTCTCTTGATTTCAAATTGAAAAACCCTTGAATGAGTAATATTCCAAACTTTTGACCGGGGTGTATATAGGACATTTTCTGAAATTACAATTCAAAAATATTACATATAACTCCTTTAATCTTAAAGCTTTTATGATAGGCCTAGGAGGAGGTTAGGTTATTGGCCATTTGGTTTTCAACATTTTAATTCTATTCAAATAACTTTTTAATTGTTTGATCGAGCAGGAAAGAACGCATAAAACGATAAAAGTTTAGCCTAATAGCCCAAAGTCATATTCGTAGCCTATAGAATGGAGAGAGAGAAGGGAATATAGGATATGTTTTTAAAACAGATAGACACAAGATATATAGCTAAAGATTTAGGCTATAGTCTAAGACCCATGCATCTGACAGTGAGAAACAATGGTTTCTGACTGGACATTTAGTGCTGCTTTGGTGGGATTCTCCGCTCTGTCTGGCCTACATTCCTCTTGCGTTCTGTATATAACATATTTATTGACATAAGCTATAGCGAATAGGAAATGACTCACACTCTCAGACTATCATTTTGATGTTATGGATGGTAAGTCCTTGAATCCATACATTCTGTTTGATAGTGGTTAGCCACATTTCTCCAGACTCATCCCACAGCTGTTTACCAAAAAAAAAAGTGACCTCTTTATTGGGGTGTCCGTTTTGTTGTTGTTGGAATCCCAGATTGCTTCTTTAATTAATGTACAATTAAAAACTGTTTGCTGAGTAATAATTCCACCGTCACAAAGGGTATGTAGGTCTACATGTTTTTAATAAAATGATCATTTTCACCGTGAAAATCATATTTTATGCAACACAGGAAAATGATATAAGACTTTGGTCTTGTTTATTCAGAAACTTCTTTTCCCTGTAAGAAGAAAGAAAAGAATGGACCAGTATTATTAATGAAAGTGTGATATATACGCTATGTATTCAAAAGTATGTGGACACTCCCATTTCATGAAGCTCCCGACAAAGCTTGTGCTCACGTTGCTTCCAGAGGCAGTTTGGAACTCGGTAGTGAGCGTTGCAACCGAGGACAGAAGATGTTTACGTGCTACGTGCTTCAGTACTTGGCGGTCCTCTTCTGTGAACTTTTGGCCTACCACTTCCCAACTGAGCCGTTGTTGTTCCTAGATGTTTCCACTTCACAATAAAAGCACTTACAATTGACAGAGGCAGCTCTAGCAGGGCAGAGATTTGACAAACTGACTTGTTGGAAAGGTGGCATCCTATTATTGTGCCACATTGAAAGTCACTGAGCTCCTCAGTATTGCCAATGTTTGTCCATGGAGATTGAATGGCTTTGTGCTCAGATTTTATACACCTGGCAGCAACTGGTGTGGCTGAAATAGCCAAATCCACTAATTTAAAGGGATGTCCACATACTTTGTATATATAGTGTATGTTAAATACGTTTGAGTGAGCTTAAGAGGTCAGTATTGAATTCTGTGGAGACTGAATCATAGGTGGTGTTGATGTGGCCATATCTGAGCATGAGACTGAATCATAGGTGGTGTTGATGTGTTCATATCTGAGCATGAGACTGAATCATAGGTGGTGTTGATGTGTTCATATCTGAGCATGAGACTGAATCATAGGTGGTGTTGATGTGTTCATATCTGAACATGAGACTGAATCATAGGTGGTGTTGATGTGTTCATATCTGAGCATGAGGCAAGTGTAGGTTTAGCAGCCACTCTGTACCTTTCCAGTGCTGCGGGATTTGGCTCTGAGTTTGTTGACTTGAGTCTCAGCGATGTCGGCACGCTCCTCAGCCTCCTCCAGCTCATGCTGCACCTTCCTGAACTTAGACATGTGGCCGTTGGCTTGTTCCTCCTGTGTAAGGAAAAGAGAGAGAGAGAGCATAACATCAGCAAATGTATCATCTTTTTATAAAGGTATTTAAAAAAAAAGATATGTATTTATAGATTTAGGATATGTATTTTTTATTTACTGTTTAAATTGTTGAAAATAGTAATTGTGCATAGAGTTGTATGGCTTTGTTAAACTTTGAAATCAATGGTTTTTGTTTGGGATACATTTTAAATTTCAAAAGTCTGACTGAGCGTAATTCCATATATTCTTTTCACTTTGACATTATGGAGTATTTTGTGACCGCCCCCAAAAAATCACAATTAAATCCATGTCAATCCCACTTTGTAACGCAACAACATTTAAAGAAAAAAGAATGTGATCCAGGGGCGACAGCACTACTAGACCAGTCTGGTAACACATAGCCTAGGCATCAGATGCAATCAGAAATGTGTATAATTTCAGTATCAATTGAGTCATTGTTGGCTGATGTGCAGTAGCAACACTCACAAAATATGATTTTGAATATATGCTTTCAGAGTATTTGACTATATAAGGGTGCTCACCGCTTCCTCAGCCTGTCTCTTGTAGGCCTTGACTTTCATCTGCAGCTTATCTACAAGGTCCTGAAGTCTGCCAACGTTCTTCTTGTCCTCCTCAGTCTGTGGGAGAAGATCAAAGAATCAATGCCCCATAGTTTTATACACAAACCTGTCTTTGTTAGTGTCAAGTGTGTGAAGATAAGAAGGCACTTTCTCTTACCTGGTAAGTGAGCTCCTTGACTCTGCGTTCATACTTGCGGACTCCCTTGACTGCGTCTACACTTCTTCTCTGCTCGGCCTCCACCTCAGTCTCAAGCTCACGCACCTTTTGTGGAGGAATTTAGCGTAGGCATTTGTTTGAGGGGGTGAAATCAGACGTAACAAATCTTTGTAAAACAGAGGTATATTATTCTACTCAGTCAAGGAGGCACAATTGTTGTCTGTTCCTATGCACTTTTACAGTTGTAATTGAAGGGGTCTGTAATGATAACAGCTTTTCATTATCTAGGTGGGTTATTGAGAGAAAAAGTCATTACACAATGCTCCTGTGTATTTTTACAGAATGTGAAAAAAGTCAAGGGGTCTGAACTTTCCAAATGCACTGTATTTAACCAAATAAATTTCCAGCAATCAGTCTTTCAATCATTGAGAAGCTAATCGGAAAGCATCTAAAAAAGGGTGAAAACCCAGTGTAAATCAGTGACGCCAAAACAGTCAAAATAATATGTTAAAATGTAACCTTTATTTAACTCGGCAAGTCAGTTAAGTACAAATTCTTATTTACAATGACGGCCTACACCGGCC
The DNA here is from genome assembly GCA_023634145.1 of Thymallus thymallus. Taxonomy (NCBI): domain Eukaryota; kingdom Metazoa; phylum Chordata; class Actinopteri; order Salmoniformes; family Salmonidae; genus Thymallus; species Thymallus thymallus. The sequence goes on from CM042382.1 coordinate 3,858,177, forward strand.
AAACCCTCCACTAACCCCGGCCAAACCCAGATGATGCTGAGCCGCCCAACTCCTAATCACGGCCGGATGTGGTACAGTCTGGATTCTAACCACTGAGCTGCAGTGCCTTAGACCACTTAGGCCACTTGGGGCAGAGGGTGTTCAAGCAAAGGAGGAGTTTTAATCTAGAAATATAACAGCCAATAAAATGGAGCCAATAGAAGCCAGCTGACCATTCTAGCCATTTCGGCTAACACAAAATTATCCAGACCTCCAAAGAAGGTGTGACGACAACGTGATTTTGAAGTATGGCTTCGAAATACTTAATCAACCCTAATCCACTCTGCTGGTAACTCACCCTGGACTCCAGTTTCTGGAGCTGCTTCTTGCCTCCCTTCATGGCCAGATTCTCAGCCTCATCCAGGCGGTGCTGCAGGTCCTTGACTGTGACCTCCAGGTTCTTCTTCATCCTCTCCAGGTGAGAGCTGGTGTCCTGCTCCTTCTTCAGCTCCTCAGCCATCATGGCTGCCTGGAATGGTAGTTTGTTTAATTTATTAAACAATTGGAACCAATCATAACGTCCCTCTGAGCCCAGCTACCGTTGGCCCTTGATGACAAATCAAGTGGATGTTATTCAATAGATCATAAGGACTTACGTCAGTGATGGCCTTCTTGGCCTTATCCTCTGCATTCCTGGCCTCCTGGACGATGTCATCCACCTCTCCCTGCACCTGCACCAGGTCAGACTCCAGCTTCTTCTTGGTGTTCAGAAGGTTGGTGTTCTGGAGGAGGAAACAATTTGTTTGACTCTCAAGAGAACAAGTAAACAGGCAGAAATTATGAAAATCTAAAAGTAACCACTCGAATTCAAGGTGTGTGTAAATGGTATGCTTTAATTAGAAATGGCTTTTTGACCCGTACCTGGGAGTGCAGCAGTCCCACGCGCTCACTGGCGTCTACCAGCTCAGTCTCAGCCACTTTGCGGCCTCTCTCTGTCTGCTCCAGAGCAACTCTCAGCTCCTCAATTTCAGCCACCATCAGACCGTTCCTACGCTCCACCATGGCTACCTGCTCCTTCATATCATCTGCGGCGCGGACAGCGTCATCAAGGTGCAATTGGGCATCCTGGGGTTCACAATGACATACAGTTGAAGTCGGAAGTTTACATACACCTTAACCAAATACATTTAAACTCAGTTTTTTAGGCAAATACATTTAAACTCAATTCCTGACATTTAATCCTAGTAAAAATTCCCTGTTTTAGGTCAGTTAGGATCACCACTTTATTTGAAGAATGTGAAATGTCAGAATAATAGTAGAGAGAATTATTTATTTATTTTTATCACATTCCCAGTACGTCAGAAGTTTACATGGACTCAATTAGTATTTGGTAGCATTGCCTTTATATTGTTTAACTTGGGTCAAACGTTTCGGGTAGCCTTCCACAAGCTTCCCACAATAAGTTGGGTGAAGTTTGGCCCATTCCTCCTGACAGAACTGGTGTAACTGAGTCAGATTGGAAGGCCTCCTTGCTCGCAAACGCTTTTTCAGTTTTGGCCACAAATGTTCTATAGGATTGAGGTCAGGGCTTTGTGATGGCCACTCCAATACTTTGACTTTGTTGTCCTTAAGCCATTTTGCCACGACTTTGGAAGTATGCTTGGGGTCATTGTCCATTTGAAAGACCCATTTGCGACCAAGCTTTAACTTCCTGACTGATGTCTTGAGATGTTGCTTCAATATATCCACTTCATTTTTCTGCCTCATGATGCCATCTATTTTGTGAAGTGCACCACTCCCTCCTGCAGCAAAGCACCCCCACAATATGATGCTGCCACCCCCGTGCTTCACGGTTGGGATGGTGTTCTTCGGCTTGAAAGCCTCCCCTTTTTTCCTCTAACGATGGTCATTAGGGCCAAACAGTTCTATTTTTGTTTCATCAGACCAGAGGACATTTCTCCAAAAAGTACGATCTTTGTCCCGATGTGCAGTTGCAAACCGTAGTCTGGCTTTTTTATGGCGGTTTTGTAATAGTGGCTTCTTCCTTGCTGTGCGGCCTTTCAGGTTATGTTGATATAGGACTCGTTTTACTGTTGATATAGATACTTTCATCTGTTTCCTCCAGCATCTTCACAAGGTCCTTTGCTGTTCTTTTGGGATTGATTTGAACTTTTCGCACCAAAGTACATTCATCTAAAGGAGACAGAATGTGTCTCCTTCCTGAGCGGTATGACGACTGCGTGGTCCCATGGTGTTTATACTTACGTACTATTGCTTGTACAGATGAACCTGGTACCTTCAGGCATTTGGAGATTGCTCCCAAGGATGTCTGAGGTCTTGGCTGATTTCTTTTGATTTTTCTCATGATGTTGAGCAAAGAGGCACTGAGTTTGAAGGTAGGCCTTGAAATACATCCACAGGTACACCTCCAATTGACTCAAATGATGTCAATTAGCCTATGAGAAGCTTCTAAAGCCATGACATTTTCTGGAATGTTCCAAGCTGTTTAAAGGAATAGTCAACTTAGTGTATGTAAACTTCTGAACCACTGGAATTGTGATATAGTGAATTATAAGTGAAATAATCTGGCTGTAAACAATAGTTGGAAGAATGACTTGTGTCATGCACAAAGTAGATGTCCTAACCAACTTGCCAGATTCACAAACAAATCCCTCCCCATGTTCAGATGTTTGAGCCTGATGTCCCAGTCCCTTTACCTTGAGCTGTCCCTGGACGTTCCTCAGCTGTTTCTGGGCCTCGGCGGCCTGCCTGTTGGAGTGGCTCAGCTGGACCTCCATCTCATTCAGGTCTCCCTCCATCTTCTTCTTCACCCTCAGGGCGTCATTCCTGCTCCTAACCTCAGAGTCCAGGGTGCTCTGCATGGAGTCAATCATCCTCTGGCTGTTCCTCTTGATCTGCTCCATCTCCTCGTCCTTCTCAGCGATCTTCCTGTCCACCTCACCCTTGATCTGGTTCAGCTCCAGCTGCACACGCAGAATCTTGGATTCCTCGTGCTCCAATGTTCCCTGGACAAAGAGAAGCCATCAGGTGAATTGTGTTCAATACATCTGGATGTGTATAACACAAGGAAGTAAATATATATGACTACAATAAACACCAATACAGGGAGCATTGGACTGTAGCTGGCATTGGCTAGTGTTACACTGCTTTTCCCATCAAACAGCAACAGTTTGTACCTCAGCCTCCTCCAGAGCGGTCTGGATCTCAGACTTCTCTGTCTCCACGGTCTTCTTGGCCTTCTCCAGCTCATGGATGCTCTTGCCAGTCTCTCCGATCTGCTCAGTCAGGTCAGAGATCTCCTCTGCACACACAAACACAGGAGCAGTTTAGACTTGATTTTCAGTGGATATCGCCATTGCACTCAAGTTGACATTGAATCATAATAATTCATTAATTATTTAATCAGTAATTCATATGGTCTTGCAAATCTAATTGCCCTTCGCTTCCTTGGGTCTTTCAAAAATGTTTTATTCTGTTCTAAAATAGTGTAATACTTTTAATGTTTACAGTTTCCTCCATTTTCAAAACACTAGTCAAACATGATCCAAATATATCTGCTGTTAAATGCTCACGTTGCAGGTTCTTGTTCTCTCTCTTCAGAGTCTCCAGATGATCCAGAGCCTCCTCGTAGGAGTTCTTCATCTTGAAGAGTTCAGTGCTCATAGAGCGAGCCTCCTTCTGAGCTCCTTCCAGCTCAGCCTGGCCCTCCTCATACTTCTGCTTCCATTCTGCCAGAACCTAGGGAAATCCATGGGGTTTTCATTAGAAGTGATTGATGAAGAGTTTTGAATCAGAAATATGCTACAATTATACTACAGTGTCAACCTCGGGTGAGGTTTACACATTTTCACCTTGTCAAAGTTCCTCTGCTTCTTGTCGAGGTTGGCGGCCATTGCATTGGCTCTCTCAACGTCAATCATGAGGTCCTCCACCTCTCCCTGCAGCCTCTGCTTGGTCTTCTCCAGGGAGGCGCACTTGGAGTTTGTCGCCTCAATGGTCTCCTCAGCCTCCTGCAGACGCTGGGCCAGCTTCTTCCTTTTGGATGACAGAAGGTGTAGAAATGTTACAATACATATTGACGTAAAAACATCTGGCAGCTCCCTACTACCCTCACCATCCATTTTGCTTGTGACTCACTTAGCCTCCTCCAGCTCCTCTGTGCGCTGGATGGCATCAGTTTCATACTTAGTCCTCCACTGAGCCACCTCACTGTTTGCCTTGGACATACCACGTTGCAGCTCTGCTTTGGCCTCCTGCTCCTCCTCAAACTGTTCTCTCAGGAGGTCACAGTCATGGCGGGCCGACTGGACACCGTGGGCCAGTGCATTTTTTGCCTGTGAGAGAGAAAGACAAAGAGAGATTAGAGAGATAGTGAAACAAATTACAGGGGAAGTCTCTGAGGATGGCCTAGTCACCGTCTTTCTGAAGATATGGCTCTAAACTCTATTGTCGGTGGTATCCATTTTGGGTCCCTTACCTTGACCTCCTCCTCAATCTGCCTCTTCAGCTCCTCAACCTGCTGGGTGAAGGCCTGTTTGCCTCTGGTCAGCTGAGACACCAGGGCTTCCTTCTCCTCCAGCTGGCGGCCAAACTCACCTGCAAGGATAGAGGGACATCTTATTAATGGGGTTTCTGACCTCTAAGATTGAATAGTACAGTAGAAACTATGTGGACTGGACTGTCTGGATACAGCACCCAGTACATGATATTGTGTTTTACTGAAGGAAACCATTGGTTTGTTGTTCAATGTTGATGATTGTACCATTTTCTGTCAGGAGTCTGGCCCTCTGTCCGCTGATGTCGTTGATCTGGCGAACATTCTCATCATTCTTTGTCTTGAGCTCGCTCAGCTGGTCCTCAAGAGTACGGCACATCTTCTCCAGATTGCCCTGTTAGTGAAATATGTTCCATCATTACTTTATATATGGGACTCCTGTTAAATTCCGTTCACTTAAATGGTAACGTAGTTGACCCTACTCAACAATGCTACTCACCTTAGACTTGGCGACAGCCTCCATGTTGCTGGAGAGGTCATCAATCTCCATCTTGTACTCGCTCTTCTCCTTCTCCAGCTTTTGCTTGACTCGCTGCAGGTTGTCGATCTGCTCCCCGAGCTCAGCCACACTGTCGGCCTGCTTCTTGCGCAGAGTGGCGGCTGTGGCCTCATGCTGCAAGGTGGACTCTTCAAGATCACGACGCAGCTTCTGGAACTCAGCCTCACGCTTCTTGTTCATCTCAATCTGAGCAGCAGTGGCGCCTCCGGCCTCTTCCAGCCTCTCGCTGATCTCCTCAAGTTCCCTGGAGAGATCGGACCTCTGCTTCTCAACCTTAGCCCTGGCAGCACGCTCAGCCTCAATTTCCTCCTCCAGCTCCTCAATACGGGCCTAGAACAGAGGGCAGAAGCAGGGAGGATGAACACTACAATGGAATTGAAACAATTGAATGTGTTCATATAAAGCCAGTTCCACTAATATATTCAGTAGACAGTGCCCCATTCAGGAACCAAAACAACAACGGTAAGAAGAACCATCTTTTCAATGGTAAGAAGAACCAGTAAGTAGAACCATCTTTTATCCTACTGAGCCATCAGAAGCCACTAGGACAAATATGTGCTAGCAGAATAATTGTTTTCAGTAAATAAAGGAAATGATTCAGGTGTGGACTTTCCTGTACTGGAGCTTAGATCCTGTACTGTACCTGGAGTTCCTTGATCTTCTTCTGCAGCTGAGCTCCCAGAGACTGTTCATCCTCAACCTTGCTGAGGAGCTGGCTGGTCTCAAACTCCTTCCTAAGAAACACAAACACGTAGATTGCAGAGTTTTTGTTCAATAGCGTAAAGAGAGAGTATCATACCATTCAGTTTGCTTTTTAAGAATCACATGAAAATGGTAATTCATAATTACAAGAATTAGTCAAGAACAACCATTATTTTGATCAATATGGCAGCTATTATTGTAGTCATTTGTTTGTGTTTACTTCTTGATTTTCTCATCAGCTTGCTGCTTGTCATTCTCCAGGTCCATTATGGACTCCTGGGCCAGTTTCAGATCTCCCTCCAGCTTTCTCTTGGCTCTCTCAAGGTCCATACGGAGCTTCTTCTCTTGCTCCAGAGACCCTTCAAGCTACAAGATAAAAACACTCATATAACGTTCAAATCTAAACAACTGAAGATAATATCATCTTACATACTATCATGGCCAAAATGTCAAACTCCACTCACGTCGTCAACTTGCTGTTCCAGCTTGGTCTTGGCCTTGGTCAGAGTGTTGACTTTGTCCTCCTCTGCCTGTAGGTCATCCAGTGTCTGCTGGTGGGCCTCTTGGAGGGCTTTCTTCTCCTTGGTCAGCTTGGCAACACTCTCATCCATAGACGACATCTCCTCTGTCAGGTTTTTAACCTGAAAATAGCCATAACAAAATGTGTTTTTAGTCTCTTCGCCATAAAGGGGACATTTAGTTTTATATGTAGGTAACTGCCAAAAAAGGAAACACTAACATAAATTGTCTTAATAGGGCATTGGGGGGGGGGCGGCACCACGAGCTGCCAGAACAGCCTAAATGCGTTTCGATATAGACTCTAAAAGTGTCTGTAAATCTATTGGAGGGATTTAACACCATTCTTCCACAAGAAATGGCATAATTTGGTGTTTTGTTGATGATGGTGGAAAAGGCTGTTTTTAGGCACCGCACCTATAAGTGTTAAATCCGGTTGATATCTGAGAAAACACACACCCTTTAAACTCCCTATATTCCTTTGAGACTCCTCTTTTAAAGTCACTAAGATCTCTTCTTCTAACCGTGGTAGCCAAAATAATTGGCAACTGGGCATTTTTATACATGACACCAAGCATGATGGGATGTTAAGTTTTTAATTAACTCATGAACCAACCTTGTGTGGAAGCACCTGATTTCAATATACTTTGTATCCTTCATTCACTCAAGTGTTGTATTAATTTCATTCAGATTAGAAATGTCAATAAGTACTGTACTCTATATTCAACACTAGATGACACTGTACACCATGCCATTGTACTGATTGGAAGTGGTTTCCTGCACCCACAATATGAGTTGAATAATTTATTTTATTTTAAGCTATGTTTTGAGTTGATTATTGTTTGGTTAGACTGTCTCTGGTAAAACTCAAGACCTTGTTTTCAGTGGCGTGCTTCTCCTTCTCCACTTTGGCTAGGGTGAGCTCCAGGTCATCAATGTCCTTCTTCAGCTCAGAGCACTCATCCTCCAGTTTCCTCTTCTTGGCAGTCAACTCAGCATTCATCTCCTCCTCATCCTCCAGCCTCTCGGTCGTCTCTTTGAGTTTGGCCTCCAGCTGGATCTTGCTCTTGATGAGCCCCTCACACCTTTCCTCAGCATCGTTCAGACTCTCTCCTTCCTGGTTTCAGATCAGGAGAAAAAAATCTGACGCCTCACTTTGTGTATCAACATATAGACTTAATTTTAGGTCAGAGCAAATCAATATACATTCACAAAATATATTTATACTATGTACAAATGTATGAGTTAGTCACATACTTCACAGTGTGCATGTGTGTATTAATGTGTATGTAAATGTTCCGTTATGAGGGTCGTAGGTCACTCACAGATGTGACTTGGAGCATCAGGTCGTTTTTCTCTTGCAGGAGGGACACCATCTTCTCCTCCAACTCCTTCTTTTTGGCCAGAGCCTTGGCCAGATCTGTCTTCATCTTCTCATAGTTCTCCTTCATGTTGGCCAGCTCCTTCTCAGTCTCAGCGCTCTTCAGCAGGGGCTTGATCTTGAAGTACAACTTCATCCATGGCCAGGTTTTCACATTCATGAATGAGCGGATGTTGTACTGGATGGAGAAGATGGCATCTCTGGTTGACAAAAAGGATAGAGTAATGGGTCTAGAGAAATGTAACTAGGCAATTCCATGATAATGGAAGGCTTTTCACTTTAAAATGCATACCAAACAAAAAACCATACAACTCTATGCACAAGGACTAATTTTACAAAAACACATTCACAGGAAGAACTGTGCAGATACAAAGTTAGTTAACAGAATAATACAACTAAGGGATTTTAATGTAATTCTATTACCAAACTTTGAATCTGCAGTGTTTTTCCAGTAAATGTTTTTTTAATTGACTGTGTAAATTGAAATGTAAGCTCCCTTAAGCTCAAGAGGCATTTCATAATGGGTTAATATCCCAAATTTAAGGGACAATTGAACAGCTTGCCAAACGTACTTTCTCATTCTGAACAACTCATAACATATACAGTATGTAACCATAATGCATTAGATACAGGTGGTTGACAGAAAGCTTTGCCAAGATGTCTTCTATTCCTCACCTCCTCTCCATCATCTTGGTGAACTCTCTCCTCATGAGGAATCCACGGCTGAGAGCCTGGACCATGCCGACCAGAGCGGCCAGCTTCTCATCTCTCATCTCCTCCAGGACACCCAGCAGACCGGCTTTGAAGAACACCTGACACAGGTAAACATGGTCAGTGGAACCACAGTCAGATGGTGACAGATAGAAAGGGTTGAATCAAAAGAGGGGAACAATGCTACTAGATTAATTTGAACCCAAAAAAATTCTCATTAAAAAAAATGAAGAAGTGGTACAATGTTTTTCCACCATTAGTTACATTGGGGTTTAAATTGAAGTTGTGTTTTTTTGTCAGCCATTGCTGGAGGTATTTGACTGACCTTGGTGTGTCCAAACTTGTAATCCTCATGATTTATATCAATGGACCCAAGCAGCTTCTCAGAAGCCTTCTTGTTATCCATGAACTGGCCCTCGGGGATGACACTGGCATTCAGTACTTTATACCTGAATGAGGAGACAGTTTTAACATATGTCAAGTTGTAATAGATTGGTTATATTATGTGAAAGTAAGACCATTCTGATGCTGGGAAAACCCTTGGAGCTGGTATGTCTGTGGTTGTGTGTGTGTGTGTGTGTGTGTGTGTGTGTGTGTGTACCTCTGCTTGAAGTCAGCATAGATAATTCTGCTGGGGAAGCCCTTTCTACAGATCCTGATACCCTCCAAAACACCATTACACCTGAGCTGGTGGATAACCAGGAAGTTCTCCATCAAACCTGGTAAATCAAACCAAGTCTCTTTTAATATTCATAAACAGGTTAAAGATTCAGGCCGTTAGGGTTAGTGATACTGTACTGATAAGATGTAATATTTAACTCAGTATTTACCTGGAGTCTTTGACTCGTTGGGGATCAGGCAGCGTACAAAGTGAGGATGAGTGCTCCTCAAGTTGGTCATCAGCTTGCCCAAGTTCTCCTGTTAGAGGGTTACAAACCATTCTCTCAGAAATCTTTTATGATCATCAATGCACCTGAAGGACTGAATATAGACATTTGAAGAGCTCACCCTGAACTGGGAGGACACCGTCTGCATGGAACCACCCTTCTTCTTCCCTCCTTTCTTGGTTGTATCTGTTAAAATGGGGGGAAAGGAACATATCAATATAAACGCTATAAACACAGAGAATGGTGGGATATCTTCTCACTTATCTGAATGCATATGCTGCCAATGAGATTGTGTTAATGAACCCAGTGAATAACCTGAGAAATTGTGATACATTCAAAGACAAATACAATTTTATTTGTCAAATGCTTCGTAAACAACATGTGTAGACTAACAGTGAAATGCTTACCTACAGGCCCTTCCCAACAAGGCAGAGAGAATAAAAAATAATAATAATGACACAAGGAATTTATACACATTGAGTAACAATAACTTATATACACAGGGTAGCGGTACCGAGTGGATGTCTAGGGGTAAAAGGTCATTGAGGTATATATGTGCATATAGTTAGAGTCAATATAAATGGAATAATAATTAATTGACCACGCCCCCAAATTGCGGAAATCAAACATTCTTTCCCATCGACCCCCAGAGTAAAATATTTGTTGCTATACAGAACTAACAAAACATGCCGAAAAGCTCCGGTGTTGTTGTACACTTAACCAAGTCCAGACCTATGGTTCACAATGCTCCCACATAGGGAAATAGAGCAGCGAGAAGAGCCCTGTGGCTTCAGGGGACCTGTTGTCCAATTAGGCTACACGTAGCTGTGTGTGTGGAACACATTTATTAACCAGTAAGACATTTAACTTGTTTGGTCTGTTTGTTTGCGTTGTTGGTCTGTGCTGTAATGTTTAATGTTCCAGTTGGTCGGTAACTGCTACTGTAGCTGCCTCACGTGAAAAGGGGCAGGAGGGAAGAACTACAATATTAAGTTATTTGAAGTAGTGATGTGAGGCAATGTTGAAAAGTAATCTTTAAACATGTTGTACTTGGCATAAATGTAGTTTTGTAATTGACTAAAACAAGAAGACAAAAATAATATTTGTTTTTGTTTGAAAAGGCCAAGTATTTGCTTTGAGGTAACATTGATAAGCACAGGTTGTTTACACACAGGCGGTGACGTTCTATCTAATACCGACTGGGTCTATAGGTCTAAAGTGACATGGATAGATAATACAAATCACTACTGGACACGGAGACATAAAAATGGTATCCATGAGTTAATCTGACTCTGGGGAAGTACATAAAGGGTATCATTGCCAAAATCCTTTAAAGAAAAAGTGGGTCTGAGTTGTAACTAGTGCTTAGTTAAATATTTGTATGTTATGCTAGTCTTACCCTCAGGTGGGGCCGCAGGGTACAGGGCAGCCAATAGTTTGACTGAGGCCTTCCCGTACATCAGAATAACTGATTCGTTCAGGGGGTCCTTGTTCTTCTCCAGCCAGCCAGTGATGTTGTAGTCCACAGTGCCGGCGTAGTGTACGAGAGAGAAGTGGGCCTCTGCCTTGCCTTTGGCAGGCTTGGGCTTCTCAAACGCCTTGGTTTTGCCAAGATGTTGGTCGTTCAACTTGTTCTTGAAGGTAGTGTCTGAAGCCTTGGGGAACATGCACTCCTCTTCCAGGATGGAGAAGATGCCCAACGGCTTCACGAAAAGAGATGTACATCAAATTAGTGATATTTACATTTGGAATTCCATTCATTCCTTTAGTAAACTATTATTGCTATTATATGATTCTAGTCCTTTAGGGTCACATAATAGGAGACATATTGAGTTCTCAACCGTCAGATACGTTGCACCACTGTGATGATATATAACACATCGCTTCCCATGAGCTTTGCTGTTGTGGTCCATTACCTTCTCAATAAGCTCAATGCAGGCAGCCAAGTCCATGCCGAAGTCAATGAAGGCCCAGACGATTCCCTCCTTCTTGTACTCCTCTTGTTCCAGGACGAACATGGTGTGGTTGAAAAACTGTTGCAGTTTCTCATTGGTGAAGTTGATGCACAGCTGCTCCATGCTGTTGTACTGTTGATGGAATTTCAAAAGATATAATGTCATTGTACAAGGCTTTAATCCTTCTCAATCACAACTAATTGTCTTGTTCTGGTCTCAAACTCACATCAAAGATCTCAAACCCGGCAATGTCGAGCACACCGATATAGAACTGCCTTGGATTCTTGGTGTCCAACATCTCGTTGATACGGATGACCATCCACAAGAACATCCTCTCATAGATGGACTTGGCCAGAGCCATGACTGCATTATAAACCTGCAAGGATAATTAATACATGAGATATTGACCATAATTCAGTTGCTCAGAAATTGATTGATGATGTGTTTGATCACCTTACCTGAGGCACAGTCTGTCCCTTGGTCACATACTCGTTGCCAACCTTCACTCTAGGGTAGCACAGACATTTCAGCAACTCAGCTGAGTTCAGGCCCAGCAAGTAGCCGATTTTATCAGCCACTAGAGAGAGAACCAACAACAACAGACTCAGCACACAAGATCGCTTGTTTCTGATGTTACACTGACAAAATAGTTTTCCAACTCTTTTGTAAGTTAGGTTTTACAATATGCTTTACATATTGTATATCTATGAATGGGACTCACCCTCTGTGCCGTCTGGCTCGGCCTGCTCCTCACGTTGCTTCTGCTTGAATTTCAAGTTGCCATGGTGCATTACAGCTCCTGTCAGCTTGTAGATGGCCATCTTCTCCTCATTAGTGAAGCCCAGGATTGTAATGGCATCCTGGTATTAGAGAGGAAGTACAACAGTGAAGAACTGAACAGTAGTTTGCTCAGGTACAGTACACTCCAGAACAAATGGGATGGAAAGATTTGACTGGCTTCTCTGTTCCACATGATGACTGTTAGCCAACACACTAGTATGTGGCAGCACAAAATACGTTTTACACAGTTCCACAGGGCACTTAGTGGCACGCTCTTGTGGATGTCTTACATGTACCTTAAGGTGAAGTGTGGAGGCATGACGAGAGCCTTGAGACACATGCCTAACCAACCACAAACGTGCCCAGCTGCCACCAAGTTGGAATTGCACAGTGCATTCAGTTTGTATGGTGGTCCTACCCATTCCATATGTAGAGTTGGTTAACCCTTTGTATGACTCACGTCTGTGGCATCCAGCTCTTCCTTGTCGTTGATGCTGGCCACAGTGATCTGACCCTGGCTGATCATGGGGTAGTCGTAGGGGTTGGTGGTGATGAGGGTCATTTCTGTGGACAAGAGAGAACGTATTCATATTTATCATCTTAGTATATTCCTTCCTCAAATCATCTCAACATGATAAAAAAATAAAATAAAGCACCAACATCAACAAAAATGAAAATTGTGCGTTTCTATGTTTCTACATTTCTACGTTTAAATGTTTAAATGATTCTGTGTTTTGTAGTAAAAAAGAAAAGTGTTTCCAATGACATCATCGATGTGCATCATGTGATTTGAACCTACGAATTGTCTACTAATTGGTTGGTGATGTCATTGGAAAGACTTCCTCTATATTTTTTACTCCAAAACACAGAAACACGCCATTTTCACATAATGTAGATGTTGGGTGCTAGAGAATATTTCCCAGATGGGGTGGGAATAATTTCACCTCAACCTCTACTTTGACTTACCAACTAGCTCAGGTTTGTGGCCTGTCATCATCTGGTAGAAGATGTGGTAGCCTCTCTCATCGGGCAGCTGGAAGGACACTCTGGATTTCTCCAGCAGGTCTGAGAGAGATCGAGAGAGATCCAGTGAGACGGAGAGAGTGAGAGAGAGGGAAAAATAGAGAATATTAGATTACGTTACATTTGATGATATGATCTCCAAAAAATATTCTGTGTGAAATAAGGAAGGCATTGAGAAACAATCAAACCAACTCACAGGTCTCAATGTCAGCTTTAGCCAGTTTGCCTGCTTGGAAGTGAATCCTGATGAATTTACCCTGTAGTAGAGCATGGGGTTAGAAATATGTAGACAAAATCATTCTAACATTTTACTTTGATAGACCCCTTGAAATGTTAGTTTGTTGGACATCTATTGATATAACTATAAGGAACTACCTAATTTGTCTTTCTCCACAATATAAGGTCACTTCCACAGTATGCCCATCATACTTACAAAGCGAGACGAGTTGTCGTTCCTCACTGTCTTGGCATTACCATAAGACTCCAGCAGAGGGTTAGCTGCAATGATCTGATCCTCAAGAGATCCCTGATTGAGACAAACACCAGTTGCTTAGAAACTGGTAAACACTTTTCTTGAAACAGGATTCATATCCCACAACCTACCTGCATTTTGCTGGGGTCTACTTCCTTCTTGACACCAGAAACAGCAATGGTGGCGAAGTACTGGATGACACGCTTGGTGTTGACAGTCTTTCCTGCACCGGATTCTCCACTGGTTTATATGACAGAGAAAGAGGTTTTAGTCACAGATTGTGTCAGATTGGCTTTCACTAATAAATAGCATTGAAAAATACACTGTTGACCTGTTTTCTAACAGAAGTAAATAATTAACAAATATTCCCACTCATCGACGTATTATTACACATAGCCTTATCCATTCATAATGTAATGTATTATTACACATAGCCTTATCCATTCATAATGTAATGTATTATTACACATAGCCTTATCCATTCATAATGTAATGTATTATTACACATAGCCTTATCCCTTCATAATGTAATGTATTATTACACATAGCCTTATCCATTCATAATGTAATGTATTATTACACATAGCCTTTTCCATTCATAATGTAATGTATTTTCATCACACCAATTCAACATATTACATTTTAGTAAACAACTTACGTAATCAGGACGGACTGGTTCTCCTTATCTGTAACCAGAAAACAATGTTTTATACTCAAGCAACATTATGGGAACGTTATTGCATTCATAGCATCATCATGAATTTCATTTTGGAACATTTTCTATTGGAGGTTTTAATGAAATCAGAAATTCCCAGCAAACTGTTCTAACCTAGATGAGAAAACAGTTGACTCCCTCCCTCCCTCCCTCCCTCCATCCATGAGAGCTCGTACCAATCATCATGAACTGAAAGGCATTGTCAGAGACGGAGAAGATATGAGGTGGAGCCTCCATCCTCTTCTTCCCTCTGTAGGCGTTGACAACCTCTTCGTCGTACACGGGGAGCCACTTGTAGGGGTTCACTGTGGCACAGAAGAGCCCAGAGTAGGTCTGGATGAAAGGGATTCAATTAAAATAAGGGATTAGCAAAATCAGATCAAATTACTTCTGTTGGTCTACTGTAGTGGAAAGTAGTAGTGACAAATGTCTTATTGTTTTGGCTCTGCAGCACTTTGGATTTAAAATGATCCAATGTTAAAGTGCAGACTGTCAGTTTATCACACCACAAGACATGCTAACCTCTCACCATTACAATAACAGGGGAGGTTAGCATTAATATAATATCATACCCACAAGACATGCTAACCTCTCACCATTACAATAACAGGGGAGGTTAGCATTAATATAATATCATACCCACAAGACATGCTAACCTCTCACCATTACAATAACAGGGGAGGTTAGCATTAATATAATATCATACCGACAAGACATGCTAACCTCTCACCATTACAATAACAGGGGAGGTTAGCATGTTGGGGGTGGGGGGGTATGATATTCTATAACTTTCTGTCTCATCATTAATTCACCATTTATTCAGATTATCCGTAATCATAGTTGCATCCACATTAATGTAGAAGGGTTTAGAAACATATAATCCCAGTCATTTCTATTGGAAAACAAAAAAATCTTAAACAACCAAAACAAACAGTAAATGCATCCAAAAAGTTTGTAGAGTCTCAAGCTCGATGTGGTCATGTTTAGGATATGGGACTTGTTACTACTTTAATACACATGGAAGTAATGGAGGAACTATTGTACAAAACGTTATGTAATTTCTAGGTTAAAAATTTTATGAAAATACCCTCAAATTAAAGCTGACAGTCTGCACTTTAACCTGGTCATTTAATTCCAAAAATCTGTCACTGTCCCAATCCTTTTGGAGCGTACTGTATGTGTAGTACTGTATATGTCTTATGTTAATGCGTGTATGTTTATACAGGTTTCTTACATAGATCATCCATGCTGCGTAACGCTCTTTGAGGTTATACAACACAGAGGCTTCGTTCAGGTAGGTCATCATGGCCATGTCCTCAATCTTGTCGTACTTAGGGGGGTTCATCTGATAGATGTCTGCTTCTTTGAACTCTTTTCCTTCCTGAAGCAGTCAGAAATCTACATTACAGGTCAAACTGGACATGACTGAATGCTTTTTAATCATTAATGAGTTAAATCAAAAACATAAAAATGCATAGCCCCATTTAATCCAACTACCCATTGACACATACATGGTTATTCTTGACTAATCAATATCAATAATTCCATGCCATTTTTAAATAGCAGTAAGAAAAAAAAGTGATATTCTGCTTACAAAAAACAAAAATGCTAATCTATCTTTTGTTACTGATTTCATATTGTTTGTTTTTGATCATTATGATTTTTCCAAGAAAGAGTAATTGCAAAACTTGAACTTGAATACTTTTCAGATCAGACTTACCTCCTTAGACCCGTCAGGATTTGTGACTGTCACAGTACACTTTCCCTCCTTCCTGGCAGTAATCAAACCCTTAAGGTACAGCTCCTTGACATCTGTCACATAGCAGGCGTTCTTTGAGTCAAAGGGTGCGGCTTGTGCCTCAATCCTCTCCCTCTCAGGCTTACGAAGGTATATGGCAGCCTTGCCGTAGATTTTCATCTCCGCATCCGTACTCATGGTGACGGATCACTAGGAAAGAGATGAAACAAGAAACATGATTGACTCTGTGGTGCTTCCTCCCCAGTCGACAGAGTTAGATGAGCGGTATCTCTCACAGAATATTGTTGTCATTTTTATATGAAGACTCAAACCATGTCTCACCTTATTTTTCCCCTCCTACAGATTAATTTGTACTTCTTGGAGGACCCTGTGAAACATTAGGGTGTTGTGAATATGCACAAGTCTAAAGCCTTATCATTTAGCCCCCTGAAGTCATTACAGCCAGGTCCAATTCAACAACAGGTGAAACTGGTAACTTTAATTTTCCTGGTGGCAACTCACTTTACTACACAATCTGTCAAGAATTCAAATAAATACCCCATTTACATTCTAGAACACTCCCTCAATTTACAGACAAGTGCAGGAGCACCACTTTTGACTGTGAATGAAAGTAAAACAGATTTTAAGTAAAAAACATCAAATCAATACCAACTTCATTGCATATTGTCAAATCTTACAAGAGACAGGCAATTTTTTTAAAATGCAAAACTCAATTTAGACAGTGCAGTTAACTACTGTTTTGTGCAAAGATGAGACAAATATACAAATCTTAGGAGGTAGAGAGTCTTACCACAGAGGAAGAAGATATCTGACTTATGGATGCTGGGGCCTCAGCCTCCTTATATCTGGTTGAAAGTGCCAACCAAGCAAAAGTTAATTATGGACCACTCTGGTGAAGGAAATGGATTGGATGAGAGACCTCTGTACTTCTGTGTCTCAGTAGCCCCACCCACTCCCAGGAGCATCACACTCCTTATTATTTTACCATTGGAATGTTCTAGACTGTTCTGAGACCTTCATTAAGGAGCGTCAGGTAGCCTACTGCAGGAATGTCCACAAATGGCATGTCCTTCTTTTTGTGAGCAATTACACTGGTCACTCAGAACATTTATAAAGTGTAAATAGGCCTCACTTTAGGTTATGGGTAAATACTTAATTAATGATTAGTAAATGGTTTATAAGGACCTATATTAAACATCTTACAAACCATTATGACATACTTTAAAAGTAGTTTATAAATGTATGAATAACTAGCTTACTAACATTTACAAATGTGGGAGTGATTATTAATAAATGAATAATAAACTATATATAATCCATTATAAATGCTTTATTACAAGGTGTTATTATGAAGTGCTGCCCAGTAATCTTATCCACTCATAATGCTGACAGCTGCTGTACATACTAAACGTATACACATTGTAACGTGAATAGAATACAGTGCTTTAGTTTAGAACATGGCCTACCGCTTGCATGTAAATATCAGACTGGAAGAATTGACGTTTGCGATCTGCAAGCGTGGCCAATGGCATTACACCTTATTGGCATGTAAATAAAACCAACCAAATCATAAACATTAGAATACTGAAGTGTCAAGTAGAAGCATAAACAACCCTGTTACACTGCCCCCAGTCTGTCGAGTGAACAGTGTGTCAAGGGGTTGGGTTTTTTCATTATACAATGGATAAAAGAAGACTTGTTGGACACGTGTTTGGTACTATAGCACTACTTTAAAGTGTTTAAATAGATAGGTTCATGGTTTCGAATAAATTAAAAATTCAAGTCAATCATTTCACAAATCCATTGCATCTTTTCTGTCAAAACGTCTGCAATCAATTGTTGTTTAAAAGTTAGTTATTTCCAATTGGTTCATCAAAATTAATGTGGCATTCTGTTTATGTTAGATGCAGCTACTAGCAACATGATGTTGTCACAACGTTCTCCCAACCTATGCAAAAATGTGACAATGTCATGTGTTAATAAAGTCATTGTTAGAAATCCATAGGGGGCGCTGCAGGAGACACATGTTGAGCAGTCAGGCAGGGCAGACAATCTTTTAATTTCTTGGGCTATGCTGTTCTCATCTCTGCAGTCAAGGCTTATTGTTTAAGCCTTTGAAGTGATTGAGTATCAACCAACTCTTGCACACAGTTAAGTCTGGCAGAGATGCCACTGTTAAGAGACAACATATTTTCTGGACGCGTTTGTGGATAGAGAGAGCCTTCGCACCATGCAGTTCATAACATTAAAGATATTTAAATGGGAAGAGAGATATCTTACTTGATATTTGACATTGTATCTGAGGGACATGTTTCTCTAAGATCCACAGTTGGCTAGAAGCTTCCCTTTGAATCAGTTTACCAAATCTTCAACTTAACCATCATGGGGGAAAATTACAAAACAGATCTTAGATCAATGTAAAGGTAGGTAAAAAATGGTACCTGGACAAGAAGGGGTAAAGGTGTGCTGCCGATGAATGCAGTGGACCAAGCCCGGGACTGGAGAGCCCCAGCACTAACACACCTGATTAATCTAAATTACAACTATGAGCTGTGATCAACCCACTATTACAGATTATTGTGAGATTAATTACGTATCGGAAATGAATCAAAGGCAAACAGAAAAGTATTTTCTTTGTGTACAGTGCATTTCAATCAGATAAAGAAAGTAGGTTACTTAAGACAGAAATGATAGGAGGGCGGTGGTCGGGAAGGATAACTCAAAGGTCTAGCAAACCAAATGTTGCGTGTTCGAATAACATCATAGATAACTTTAGCATTTTAGCTAATTAGCAGTTGCAACTACTTGCTACTTTTTAACTACTTAGCTAGCATGTTAGCCAACACTAACCTTAAACTTTTAACTACTCTGCTTACATGTTATCTTACCCTAAACCTAACCCCTAGCCTAGCTAACGTTAGCTACTTAGTTAACCTAGCTAACATTAGCCACAACAAATTGGAATTAGTAAGAAAAATGCTATAATGTACACAAGGAGGTTATGAAGAAAATGGTATAATGTACACAAAGGTGTTATGAAGAAAATGGTATAATGTACACAAGGAGGTTATGAAGAAAATGGTATAATGTACACAAGGAGGTTATGAAGAAAATTGTGTAATGTACACGAAAAAGGAACTAATAGACTAATTTGTCTATTTCACAATAAGCTGTTGCTACAGAGCTGGAACATAAGTCTGCAGCTGTCAGAACCAATTTCCAAACCCTGATGGTATTGTTAACCGTCAGCTGTCAATAAGTATGCTAAACTGTCATTACTGTCATTCTAAAAGTCAGATACTTTGACAGTGGAGCCTTTATGGTTTCTGCCAAGTCTTGATCCAATACACTTTAATGGTGCTTTAAACTACAACTACGCTCACAAAGTAGATTTATTACAACAGGCAAGAGCCGTTGGCTCACAACAGCGTTTTCTGTAATATGATTTAATCCATTACAACGTCCCCACGGTAAAGGTCTATATTGGGATGTGTAATGTCACATGCGGTGGCAGGGATCCACATAACACCCCTGGTCCCCTTTGAAAGACATGGAGAGGCCAGAGCAAGGCTCAGCTCATTCAGAGCTGCTTTTCCAGGACATATCTCTGTGGTAAATCTATTACAGTACCCAATGTCAGCAATGTGAGGACAGGGTCGACTAATATGGTCAAAATATTGTGCTGTCCTGCACCGGATCCCTCTGCTATACAGTATAGGTTGTTTACTTTTACAGCAAGTCTGAAGTGCATAATTAAACATATTGCTTAAAAGTATAAAGAAATTAATCCAAAGGTGAGTTATTGTGTCTTTCAGCAAGATTTACATCCCTATAACCACCCAATCAAACAGATCTGTTTGGGGAAATAATTTATTGGAACTCCGGTTCACTGTCATGAAGTCAAAGACAGAGGTCCAAGCAGTAGACCAAAGCAGGATTATTTAGCCCTATCAATGACCTTGTCTTCAATATGTTCACAAACTGGGTGTCAGAAGTAAACGCAGCCATCACAGCACAATGGCTTTATTACCCCCCTGTCATAGTGATGAGTATCAAACCACATCTGTTGCAATCTGAGCTGTGTTGCAGCGAGATACGGCCATATACAGACCAGACATGGCCAAATACAGACCAGTGTCAAATACAAAAAGAACATTGATGAAAGCAGTAATCCCATCCCCTCCCTTCCTTCAAGGTCACTTGTACTGCAGCTGTTGGCAGTACAAGCATCTTGGATGCTTGTAGCCTTAGGAAAGAGTGACATCACAGTCCTCTAGAGTATGGTCTCTCGTGACAGACTGTTAACATAAATGTTAATGTCTGTCGTCTATCTCTGCTCTGCTGTGTCGCAGATGGGACAAATATAGAGTCAGGTCCAGAATTATTGGCACCCTTGATAAAGATGAGCAGAAAATACTGTATAAAATAAATAATACAAATACTCAGCTATATTTCCATACACACACACAAAGTGGATGCATGTGCAGAAAATAACCTCATACCTACTGTTAAATATGGTGGCAGATCTTTAATGTTATGGGACTATTTTGCTTCCACTGGTCCTGGGGCCGTTGTTAAGGTCAACGGCATCATGAACATTTTGCAATGGCCATCTCCGGACTTGAACCCCATTGAAAACCTGTGGATTGAATTATAGAGTGTAGTCCATAAGAGCAGACAAAGGATATCAAGGATCTGGAAAGATTCTGTATAGAGGAATGATCAAAGATCCCTCCCAATGTCACGTTCGGGTGTGTAGAGAGACCAAGGCGCAGCGTATCGATAGTTCGACATATTTATTTTATGAAATGACGAACCATACAAAATAACAAATATATAATGAAAGGAACACACGTAGCACGACACGAGACAATACACAACAATGAACCACGCCAACGAAGTGGAACACAGACATATAAGTAAGATCCCTAATTAGAGGTAATGCAATGCAGCTGCCTCTAATTAGGGATCCCACACACAACACCACACAGACGTAGAAATAATAGATCTGCCAGACTCTGACCATAGAAATATAGAGAAGCAAAGCTTCTCTATGGCCAGAGCCTGACACCCAATATGTTCTCCAACCTCAGAAAACATTTTAGAAAAAGGCTGTGTCATTATCCTCGCAGGGGGAGGGTGCTGGAGTACTGAAACAAGGGCAGGGCAGGATATAGCGTAATTTACTATACAGTATAATGGTATTGATGTGGGGACCAGTTTGGGTTTTTACTTTACCTTCTATACTGGAATTGATGCAGGGACCTGTTTGGATTTTTAGCTGTAAGTGTAGGGTTTAGAGGAACAGGGACTAGTGGTCCAGTCAGCTCTAAGGGTTAGGGTTTAGAGGAACAGGGACTAGGGGTCCAGTCAGCTCTATGGGTTAGGGTTTAGAGGAACAGGGACTAGGGGTCCAGTCAGCTCTAAGGGTTAGGGTTTAGAGGAACAGGGACTAGGGGTCCAGTCAGCTCTAAGGGTTAGGGTTTAGAGGAACAGGGACTAGTGGTCCAGTCAGCTCTAAGGGTTAGGGTTTAGAGGAACAGGGACTAGTGGTCCAGTCAGCTCTAAGGGTTAGGGTTTAGATGAACAAGGACTAGGGGTCCAGTCAGCTCTAAGGGTTAGGGTTTAGAGGAACAGGGACTAGGGGTCCAGTCAGCTCTAAGGGTTAGGGTTTAGAGGAACAGGGACTAGTGGTCCAGTCAGCTCTAAGGGTTAGGGTTTAGATGAACAGGGACTAGGGGTCCAGTCAGCTCTAAGGGTTAGGGTTTAGAGGAACAGGGACTAGGGGTCCAGTCAGCTCTAAGGGTTAGGGTTTAGAGGAACAGGGACTAGGGGTCCAGTCAGCTCTAAGGGTTAGGGTTTAGATGAACAGGGACTAGGGGTCCAGTCAGCTCTAAGGGTTAGGGTTTAGAGGAACAGGGACTAGGGGTCCAGTCAGCTCTAAGGGTTAGGGTTTAGAGGAACAGGGACTAGGGGTCCAGTCAGCTCTAAGGGTTAGGGTTTGGAGGAACAGGGACTTAGGGGTCCAGTCAGCTCTAAGAAATAATAAAATACAGCACAGTCCATTAGATCACATTGGCTCCACCAATTAAATATGATATGTTTAGAAGTTACAAATGTAAATATTTACACATTTGACATACAGTCACACACTTGATTAATTGTGTTCCTGTCTTTGCATGAATGAGTTTAATATAAAGTTGTCCCTGACTGTTTGGTGTATGTAGCAATAGCTTCATAGCCTTGACCTCTATGGCAGCTGTTGTTTCTGTTGGACACTGAGGATACCAGTTTGACTGAAGATGTGACGAAAGGATCTATTTGGTCCTGACATCCTCCCCACGAACAGAGAGATGTTCTGAGGGACTCAGTGTAATAACTGTCATAATAACCATCAACTTAATTTAGTGGTCATCTTAATAATGTTGTATGGAATAGACTGTGAAATGGAAGTAATGTTCATTTGTTGGGTCGGAATCAGATTTGCTGCATTCACTAAGATTCTCATAGTGTATAATATATAATACCACTGGATACAAAGCACTGTCAAGATCTACATCCGTTCTTAAGCAGTTAAAGTGTATCATTTTCATCCCTCATATTTACAAGCTGAACACTCCGATTAGCTGAATCTGAAACTATGACAACATGGTTTTTCAACACTTGAAGTCGATGTATAATTCATTATGAAGTGGTTATAATGCATTATGATATGGTTATATCGCATTGTAGGACCCCTGTGTAATCAAATAAGGTGACCGAAGTATGAAAAATGACTGTAGCTGGTACATTGCAAAAGCACGCTGTGTTGTGATTGGATGCCATGGTGTAAAATTAAACGTACACTATTTTACAAAGAACGAAGACATCTGACAGTAGTGGCTGCTTTTCATTTTGGGTGGACAGGCTACACTGAAAATTGTGCAGTGTACAGTGCACATTTCAAGTGAAGTTGCTTTATCAATTAGGGAGAACATTCGATGGGTGTTGCCAGGAAGCGAATCCTGAATACGGATGCTGTACCATCATTGACAATGGGTTAGTGGATCTTGCTAGCGCTGACTATAGGTCAGAGACCTGGCAATGTGGTGCCAGGACAACAACCTCTCCCTTAACGTGATCAAGACAAAGTAGCCAATCATGGACTACAGGAAAAGGAGGGCCGAGCACGCCCTATTTACATCGGCGGGGATGCTGAACTATGAACCGTTCATCCATATTAGACCATTGTCTTTTCCACATTACCTGTCATTCTATGTCCCTGAATCAGGACCTTCTCAGATTTTCTTTGATCCCCTGGAGTTTACAGGTGTGTCTAAGAACCATATTTCACCAGGATCATTATTTGTGGAGTTTACAGGTGTGTCTAAGAACCATTTTTCTCACACAGACAATGTAAACTGAGGTTAACTAAAATAACAACCTTCAAACACCATGGCAGTGTGATTTTAACTGCAACTGTCTCCTTGGCCTTGAAGCCAACCTTTCCCGCCAAAATTGGGGACGCAGGTCGGGGTGCCTTGTAAGGGTCCGAAGGCGAGTGGGTAATCTGCCTTTACCATCAGTATTACTAGCCAACGTACGATCATTGGAAAATAATTGAGACATAGTACGTTCACGAATATCCTACCAACGGGACATCAAAAACTGTAATATCTTATGTTTCACCGAGTCGTGGCTGAACGACGACAGGAATAACATACAGCTGGCTGGTTTTAAAAACATCTTATTTTTTAACTTACACTAGGCGTTTCACTTAATTTTTACTTGTGAAATTAATATTAAAATGTGCACGTAATTAATAACTTTTTAAATTTTTATCAAATAAATACATGATTATAGATTCAAATCACACAATATAGCTCTGTCCCTCAGTCTACACTCAACCCCGTCACGCCAACCAAAAATGATCAGTCCACCCTTATGTGCCATCATTAACAGGAAGTGACATCATTCCACAATTTTCAACTGCTTGGTACAGAAACAGGCAAGTAATCACATTCTTTTATATCTGTGTTTGGTTGTTTTTTAAAGTCAGATGGGGATCGTCGAGCTGACCAACTCAACCCCGTTACACGAAATAAAGATGGAAAACTAGTACTTACCAAAATTATACTTTAACCCATAAAAATATACAAACTATTAATTTCATGCACACCATGTGGTCTCCTGCCCTTCACCACATGAGGAGCAGAGGCCATTTTGAGCCAAAAACCTCAACCAAGTCACAGGTTGTAAACCTGTGACAGGGTTGAGTTATTTCCTTTATTTATGAATATTACATCTAAACAAATTAATTATTCAATATATTATACATTATTTATTGTTTATATTCACTTAAGAAACATGCTGTAATGTGTTCCATGTGAACACAAAATCTATTTTAAGGCAGGTTGTTAAGGCAGGTTGTTAAGGCAGGTTGTTAAGGCAGGTTGTTAAGGCAGGTTGTTAAGACAGGTAGCCTAGTGGTAGGAGAGTTGGGCAAGGCTGTTAACTTCAGTTGTTTAATGGAGGAGGTCTTGATCCATGTGGACTTTTCAGAGAACTATGTCTGCAAATACACATCGGAGATCCAAGCTGTTCACTTTGGGGCCTCCCACCAGCAGGCCACTCTACATACTGGGGTACTGTATGTTGGCCAACAGGAGCCTATATGCTTCACAACGATCTCCCCCTCCTCCTGCTATATGGAAACACATTGATCTAGTGCTAGACTACCTTCAGGACACACATCCACAAGTGTCTGTATTGCACTTTTTTAGTGATGGGCAACTTCCTGCTTTTCACAACAGAATTACACAAACGTGGATTCAAAGCTGGTACATGGAACTTTCTTTGAGTCAAGCCATGGAAAAGGGTCTCCAGAAGGTGTGGGAGGAACGTTGAAGAGAACGGCGGACAGGCTAAGGGCCGTGATATCAGTGATGCACAGCAGCTTTACAAAGCCCTCCATGAGACAAACACATCAGTGAAGCTGTTCTTTGTGAAGAGTGGCGATGTTGAACGTGCGTTGGAGATGATGCCAAGCCCGGTTAAAGCGGTGCCCTCCACCATGAGAATACACCAGGTCGTCACTCTTGCTCCTGGTGAGATGATGTCTCGTGGTGTCAACTGCCTTTGTTTAACAAAGGACCTAAATCAGTGGTCACCAACCGGTCGATCGACCAATCCTAGTCGATTGCCAAACATTTCTGTAAAAAAAAAACAATTATGAAACCTTGTGTTCCTTTTTATTTTATTAGTCTTGGGCTGTTGGCGGTAGGTACACCCGATTCAGCTGCCCTGCGTGCCGGGTAGGAAAACTGTTGCCATTTTGAACCATTTCATGTGTCTGAAGGTACAAACTCTGCCTTCCCGGTGGGCCTGAGAGAGAAATCAAGTGCACTATAGGCCTTCCGCTGGCCAATCGGATGGCTCAGATTACCATGTCTGTAGTAACGTTACAGGCATAAAAGAAAGCTACAGCAAAGTTGATACTGTGAGATTTCAAAACGTTTAAAACCATGACTAGAGAGAGACTGTCAACGAATACAGCAAATGGCTGCTGTTTGTATGAGTGAGTTCATGTTTAAGTTCTTACTGTCAACACTTTGTATTCAACAAATGCGTGTTCTTCCTGTTTCCATTCAGCGCTACAAGAAGCACTGCAGCAGGAATGAATGAGTAGAACAGTGTAGCGATTGGCTTGTGTTGTTATTCATTCAATTCAATTCAGCAGCTTGGGTCTTTTTTAATAGGAATATTTCACTTTCTCTGTTCATAAGAGTAACAACATGAATTTGCCATCAGCTGGAAGACGGTGTCCCTTTTTGGTCAGTGTCAGATAGATAGATAGATAGGTACTTTATTGATCCCCCGGGGGGGAAATTTCATTGTCAAGCAGCTACAACAAAACACAGTGCAGGTGCAAAATGCCACAACGAAAGTACACAAAAGACAGATACACGGTACATGATACATAGAGCGGCAGTATGAAAAAGTATAGAAATACAAGATATCTGGAGTGCAAAAAAAGCTATAAAAGGACATTGCAAAGTATGGGTGGTTGGCTGAATATGTACACTATACGTTGGTGGATGTTGGATGGTTAACTATACTATACAGGTCGATGGCAGAGAAATACTTCAGTAGCTAAAAATGCGTATGATATGAGCGAGGGTAATAATAGTTTACTTAATAGACAGACTGGCTAAATGAACAGGTAAGTGAAAATTTTGCATGGTTAAATTAGCTGTACAGTTAGGTATACAGTTATATTTACAGATAAGTGAATACTTGCATGTTTACACAAACTGTACAGGTAAATGACAGGAAGAGATACTTTAATAGCTAAATGTGTGTATGATATCATTTGGGGTAATAATAGTAATTCCCTTAAAATACAGTCCTTAGTGCGCAGGGTTTAATTACAGACAACTGCACTTATTGCACATTCGATATACTAAAAGCAATGAGAAAAGGTGCAACTGGCAGGATACTAATATGCATTCCTGAGTGAATGCCTACGTCCAATAATTACTTACAATATTGCATGTGATATAATATAACAACTGTACATGAGTATGTATATACAGACCTGTATGAATAAATAGGTACTGAAAGAGCTCCTCTGCGTCATAACCATAGCGTGCAGAGGGTGGGTGACGTTGTCCATGATGGCCAGCAGTTTGGCCAGGATCCGTCTCTCCGCCACCTCCTCTAGAGTGTCAAGGCTCATCCCCAGGACAGAGCTAGCCTTCCTGATCAGCTTATTTACCCGAGAAGCATCACCGGCTTTGATGTTTGCTCCCCAGCACACCACTGCAAAAAAGATGGCACTGGCCACCACAGACTGGTAGAAGGTATGCAGTAGTTTACTGCACACGTTGAAGGACCTGAGCCTCCTCAGAAAGTAGAGTCGGCTCTGGCCCTTTTTGTACAGGGCCCCGGTGTTACCAGCCCATTCCAGCCTGTTGTCCATATGGACACCCAGGAACTTGTATGACTCAACCATTTCCACATCCATCCCCTTTATAGGGACTGCAGTCAGTTGTGCCTTGGTTCTCCTGAAGTCCACCACCATCTCCTGGAGGAAAGGGAGAGCGGAGGGATGTTGAGAGGCGGACCCTCAGTCTTCTGCTCTCTCCCTCCGTTGAGACTGACCATCAGATCCAGGCACCATCAGCCCAGTAAAATAAAAATAAACAGCAAATAATTTAAATGTATAGTCGCTCAGCTGTGCCTTGCAAATAATACAACAACGGATCTATTACCAGTAAAGCCTACCTCAAATGTTAAATATAATTAAAAAATGTGCCCAAACAATGCATTGGCAGGGCATTCAAGCAAAGCCAATATGAGGCGATAATGTAATGGGTCTATAGCTTACAGCACAAACCTCATTGCTACAGTATTCTTTCAGGTTATGTCGATATAGGACTCGTTTTGCTGTGGATATAGATAGTTTTGTACCTGTTTCCTCCAGCATCTTCACAATGTCCTTTGCTGTTGTTCTGGGATTGATTAGCACTTTTCGCACCAAAGTACATTAATCTCTAGGAGACAGAACGCATCTCCTTCATGAGTGGTATGATGGCTGCGTGGTCCCATGGTGTTTATACTTGCGTACTATTGTTTGTACAGATGAACGTGGTACCTTCAGGCATTTGGAAATTGCTCATAAGGATGAACCAGACTTGTGGAGGTATACCATTTTTTTTCTGAGGTCTTGGCTGATTTCTTTAGATTTTCCCATGATGTTGAGCAAAGTTTGAAGGTAGGCCTTGAAATACATCTACAGGTACACCTCCAATTGACTCAAATTATGTAAATTAGCCTATCAGAAGCTTCTAAAGCCATTACATAATTTTATGGAATTTTCCAAGCTGTTTAAAGGCACAGTCAACTTAGTGTATGTAAACTTCTGACCCACTGGAATTGTGATATAGTGAATTATAAGTGAAATAATCTGTCTGTTAACAATTGTTGGAAGAATTACTTGTGTCATGCACAAAGTAGAAGTTCTAACCGACTTGCCAAAACTATAGTTTGTTAACATGAAATCTGTGGAGTGGTTGGAAAATGTGTTTTAATAACTTCAAACTTCCGACTTCAACTGTACATATCCCAACAAGAAGCCATGGATTACAGGCAACATCCGCACTGAGCTAAAGGGTAGAGCTGCTGCTTTCAAGGAGTGGGACTCTAACCCGGAAGCTTATAAGAAATCCAGCTATGCTCGCTAACGAACCATCAAACAGGCAAAGCCTCAATACAGCACTAAGATTGAATCGTACTACACTGGCTCCGACGCCCATCGGATGTGGCAGGGCTTGCAAACTATTACAGACTACAAAGGGAAACAGAGCCATAAGCTGCCCAGTGACATGAGCCTACCAGACGAGCTGAAATTACTTCTATGCTCGCTTCGAGGCAAGTAATGCTGAAACATGTATGAGAGCATCAGCTGTTCTGGACGACTGTGTGATTATGCTCTCCGTAGCAGATGTGAGTAAGAGTATATAACAGAGGGTCAGCTACGTGCAAGTGTATACCCCAGATTATCTTACCTATCCCTTCTCCCAGAACAAGGTCAGTTGGTGGAACCCACAGGTTGCAAAACAAACTGCAAAAAGGTATCTCCAAAACAAATTGAAGTTGGGAGCAGAGCAAAACACTATCTCACAACAGCATACCCCCAACCTCCAAAAATCTCTCTCCTCAGCAAACCAAAATAACACACATTTATACAGTTGGGCTTGATGGGCTGTTGATTGGTCTCCCAGGACAGGTGACACACCCACCCTCGTTACCGGCAACTCACAGCACCTGTTAAGAGCCAGAGAGGAGAAACCAGCCAACAGAAAATCACAACATACACAAAAGGGGAAAAAATATGTTATTCGTAACACCTTTAAACAGGTCAACATTCACAAGGCCGTAGGGCCAGACAGAAAGGGCTTCTTAACAGCTTCTACCCCCAAGCCATAAGACTCCTGAACAGATAATCAAAGGGCCAACAGACCCCTCTTTTATGCTACTGCTACTCTCTGTTTATAATCTATGCATAGTCACTTTAACTCTACCTACATGTAGATATTACCTCAATTACCTCGACTAACCGGTGCCCCCGCACATTGACTCTGTACCGGTACCACCTGTATATAGCCTCCGCACATTGACTCTGTACCGGTACCCCTGTATATAGCCTCCTCACATTGACTCTGTACTGGTACCCCTGTATATAGCCTCCTCACATTGACTCTGTACTGTTACCCCTGTATATAGCCTCCTCACATTGACTCTGTACTGGTACCCCTGTATATAGCCTCCTCACATTGACTCTGTACCGGTACTTCCTGTGTATAGCCTCCTCACATTGACTCTGTACCGGTACTTCCTTTATATAGCCTCCTCACATTGACTCTGTACTGGTACTTCCTGTATATAGCCTCCTCACATTGACTCTGTACCGGTACTTCCTGTATATAGCCTCCTCACATTGACTCTGTACCGGTACTTCCTGTATATAGCCTCCTCACATTGACTCTGAACTGGTACTTCCTGTATAAAGCCTCCTCACATTGACTCTGTACTGGTACTTCCTGTATATAGCCTCGTCACATTGACTCTGTACTGGTACTTCCTATATATAGCCTCCTCACATTGACTCTATACTGGTACTTCCTGTATAGATAGATAGATAGATAGATAGGTACTTTATTGATCCCCCGGGGGGGAAATTTCATATATAGCCTCCTCACATTGACTCTGTACTGGTACTTCCTGTATATAGCCTCCTCACATTGACTCTGTACCGGTACTTCCTGTATATAGCCTCCTCACATTGACTCTATACTGGTACTTCCTGTATATAGCCTCCTCACATTGACTCTGTACTGGTACTTCCTGTATATAGCCTCCTCACATTGACTCTGTACTGGTACTTCCTGTATATAGCCTCCTCACATTGACTCTGTACTGGTACTTCCTGTATATAGCCTCCTCACATTGACTCTGTACTGGTACTTCCTGTATATAGCCTCCTCACATTGACTCTGTACCGGTACTTCCTGTATATAGCCTCCTCACATTGACTCTATACTGGTACTTCCTGTATATAGCCTCCTCACATTGACTCTGTACTGGTACTTCCTGTATATAGCCTCCTCACATTGACTCTGTACTGGTACTTCCTGTATATAGCCTCCTCACATTGACTCTGTACTGGTACTTCCTGTATATAGCACATTCTCCCTCCACAGCCAGGCACATTCTCCCTCACACAGCCAGGCACATTCTCCCTCACACAGCCAGGCACATTCTCCCTCACACAGCCAGGCACATTCTCCCTCACACAGCCAGGCACATTCTCCCTCACACAGCCAGGCACATTCTCCCTCACACAGCCAGGCACATTCTCCCTCACACAGCCAGGCACATTCTCCCTCACACAGCCAGGCACATTCTCCCTCAGACAGCCAGGCACATTCTCCCTCACACAGCCAGGCACATTCTCCCTCACACAGCCAGGCACATTCTCCCTCACACAGCCAGGCACATTCTCCCTCACACAGCCAGGCACATTCTCCCTCACACAGCCAGGCACATTCTCCCTCACACAGCCAGGCACATTCTCCCTCACACAGCCAGGCACATTCTCCCTCACACAGCCAGGCACACACACTGGTAGACCAAGAATGCAAAGTACGAGGCAAAGTGATCCCTGTTTCCTAAAGAGCGCACACACACACTCTGACTGAAAAAGATGTTGGCAGGTCTGGTGAAAATGTTTGAAAAATTTCCGACCCTTTGCAACGCTCAACACTCCCTTAGAAATCATTTGGGAAAAATATCCTTTCTATTTTATTCAGCTATTTCATTTCTTCATACTATAAAATAATATAAAATAATGCCACTGGAATTATAAGCAAATCTTATCTGCTAAATGAACAAGTGTATCCCACAGCCATATGGCATAGACAGATCAGGGCCTGACAGAAGGACTACTCAGAATTTACTATTCTGTTCTTCTGAAATAGGCTACATTTTATTCATATCATAATGTTTCTTTATACCTGCCTAAAATAAATAATGGATTTATTGTGATGGTGTAGGCTATGATAAATAGATTTAGTAGACTTTTTAAAAAAATGGTCAGTGGCTTGTAGGCTATGCGTGGGGATGCAAAACACGTTTATGTTAATGAATGGTAAATTACCGTGAGACCTGCAGTTATTGCATGTTACCACAGCCTTACATATGTCTTACAAGTCATTATTACATACTTTAAAAGTAGTTTATAAATGTGTTAATAACTAGCTTACTAACATTTACAAATGTGAGAATAACGATTAATAAATTATATATTTATTTTACTAATTCATTATAAGTGCTTTATTACAAGGTCTAATTATAAAGTGCAAGCCAATAATCTTATCCATTCTTATCGCTGACCTCGATATTGCTATTTATTACACTCTGGAGTAAACCGCTTTGCAGCTGAGCCTTAAATATAAATAAATAGTCAATAGTTACATATTCCTTTCCATTTACATTACATGTCAATGAATCCTTTACAGTTTTTATATCTTTCTAAAAGACAGCTCTAGCAACTTGTTAAGGAGCCACCATCAGGATTTGTTTAAATCATGTTTAATGCATGTAATTAGATGCAATAGTTGCTGCTGGATGCATTAGTTGAGGCTGGCTGACCATCTGGAAGGACCAAATCAAAGCCTTTTCATTTCTTGGACTGCATGTGCTCTCATGTTCAAGGCAGCCAAGGTTTATTGTTTGGTATATCTGCCAACATTTCCACACAGCCTTATTCTGGCTCTGATGCCACTGATATTAGATGTGAACTCATAAGTATTTTGACAAATTCACTTACAGGGTATTAAAGTAGTCAACCCTTTAGTATTTGGTCCCATTTACAGTATATGCTGTCTCATCTTTTGAATGTACTGGCTGTGCTGATTTATCAGCCTCCTAAGCTCAAGTCTGACTTGCTGAACTAGCTGAGCTAACACTCCTAAGCCTCTTGTGCCCTGCTATACTAGTGTTTGGTGATAACAGCATACATGTCGACTCCCCTGACTGCAGTCTCTCTACTGGCCTTGCTGATGTCCTGGACGACTTTGGACTCCAACAGCACATGGACTTTGCCACCCACAACAAAGGTCATATACTGGACCTGGGGCCTCATTTATAAACGTTGCGTAGGCACAAAAGAAGGCGTATGCCACTTTCTAAGCAAACTTTGGGATTTATTCAAAACTAACTTGACGGGAGAATGTGCGGTCCTCCACGGACCCTTTGACCCATATGTACGCACATAGACTGGAGAAATTAGAAACTGCGACTCCGATGGTAGAAGGATGAAACTCGAGGAAACGCTTTGAAATTGATACCATTGTGTAAAATAAATCAAAATATTACCTCTCACGTATTATATATGAAGAGTTCCCTGAAGTGCACACAAAAAATCCCAATCATATTGAATTGGATCTGTAATTATTAAACAATACTTGCATGTTATGAAATGTATTCTCATAAACAATAAGGTGAACAGTAGGACAAATGACGTTGAAACTGATGCCGTTTTCGGTGCCTCCGTCGGGTAGATACGATGCACCGTTTCATATATTATCACATGTTCGTTGCGAAGAACTGTCAATGTGATAATGGCCCTGTCATTGTCAGTTACAATCAGGGTAATACCACACATGAAGGTGCTACTCAATTGGGTGGCTTTGACAATCAAATGGGTGTTTATAAAAACGTGTGCAATTACGATGCGTTAAGACGCACAATGGCTGCTTTGGCACTGTTGGAAGATTTGGCGAATTGAAGAATTCGGAGAGAGAGAATTTTCAGAGACCAGCAATATTTAGTAGCCAATGATGATGAGTGGCTTATGAGCCGGTTCCGATTAGCAAGAGCTGTTCTCTTGGATCTCGGTGCTGTAGTGGGCCCAGCTTTACAGAGAAGCACCTGCAGAAACCAAGCCGTGCCTGTCGCACCTCAAGTCCTGACAACCTCGTTGATAGCGTCGATGGTGTCTCTTTGCGTTTGCAGGACTGCATCTGTGAGGACACGGCCTCTGGAGGGTTGTGACGCGCAAGGTGCAGTGGAGACGCCGGGGCTGGGCGCACTCAGCTCCTGCTCTGCTGCAGCAACACCGACCCGCTGGAACACGCAGAGACTACAAACAATAGAAAATGTCACAATAGTTTGTGTAAATAAATGTTTAAACACAAATTGAATGCATTTGGTTTACTCTTTTCAAACGAGGGAATTTTATTTTATTTTACATATTTGGACAGATGGATATGTAATCTTCACTTTAACACTATTGACAGATAAAAGTTACCCAATTTAACAAATTACACACAAAATAAAAACTGAAATTGTTATGCAATTAAAATAAACAGAAATGCCTTTTCCTTATGGAGAAAAAGTTATTACACTCCTACCTTTACCATCACATAAAGTTATTACACCCCTACCTTCACCATCACATAAAGTTAATACACCCCTACCTTCACCATCACATAAAATGGCTAAAATTAATTAATCAGATATGTTTGAAAATGCACTAAAATAAAAGATGACATTCTGTGCTGTCACATAATATGAAACATTCTATCTCAAATCTAAAATGTTGGAGTATAGAGCTGGGGGTAGTTTCAAGTCAATTCAGGAAGAGAACTGAAATTATCTCTCATTAAAAAGCATTGTGCACAATTTACTTCCTGAATGAACTGAATTGTATTTATTTCCACTCCATCACTGACATACTGAACCTGATTTCAAGTAATTATGGGCTAAATGAAAGATTATGATAAGTTGATTTAGCTGAAGCCGTGCTGTGTGCTGGGGTGGAATAAACGCCTTATTACCATGGAGAACAGGAGTTGCAGGTCGCTGATGGCGCAGACAGACACGGTCACCCTGTTTCATCCTGGGGTAACGCCAGAGAAGAGGAAGAAGGAGTGGGGCCCTAGTCAGACTCAGACGGCTGCATACCATCCACCGCTTCAGACTATATTACTCTAACGTGCAGTCCCTGGACAGTAAAGTAGACTGGGCCAGGGCAAGGATCTTCTTCCATAGATAAATCAGGGAATGTAACATACTCTGTCTTACAGAATCATGTCTCTATCTGGATATATTGTCTCCCTCTTTCTCATGATTACCAACTCAGGGTGTGATTGTGGTAACATACCGGGCTGCAGGGGCTCTCCAATGAACCCCCATGAGTGTAGCAGCAGGGGCTTTCCTCCCAGCCCCCATAACCCCCCCCCCACCCTCTGGCTCTCCGACGTGGAGCCTGCCGGCGTCGCCGCTGCTCTGGAATGGATCGAGGGCTAAACAATGGAGGTACTCCTCCTCAAAGTGCCTCCACTGTCCAGCTCTGCGTGGTCCTGTGGTGGATCTTTCTGTCAGGGTTGGTTGGCGGGACACGTGGCGCAGAGCGGTAATAGGTAGACATTCCTTTATTTGTTCTACAAAACAACAAAAATGAGAGGAAGCTTCCACAAACTGAAATACAAGAAGCATAAACAAAGATCCACATGCAGGTGGGAAACGAATCAACTTAAATAGGAACCCCAATTAGAGACAACATAGGGCAGCTGCCTCTAATTAAATATGTCAAGCCCCTCCCCCAGGCAAACATAGAGATGCCTAGAGGCATCTCCACGGTCAAGACCTGACAATCATTTCTACCCCATCAAAGATGTGATCATTGAAGACATCTTTCATAATCATTGATGCAAATGATATACAGTATATATTTTTTGTTGCCCTTATAAAATAATGAGTATTTGTTGTATATTGTAATCGTGTATTCTATTTTACAGTATTGTAATTACATATTGTGGTGGTCCTGTGTGGCTCAGTTGGTAAGAGCATGGCACTAGGCAACACCAAGGTTGTGGGTTTGATTCCCACTGGGGTCACATACAAAAATGTGTGGACTTACTGTTAAATTAAAGACCCTGCTATATGAATGGTATATTTAATGGTAAACTATACAGCGTTGGTTAATGCAAACAAAGCATATCATCCCCAGCAAGGGAATGCATTTGTTACATGCAGTTCATTTCTGTTCCTGTCAATATCACATTAAATATATATATATATATATATCATCATACTTTACAAACATACATTTTCATTCTGTAGGTCTCAAAATATGTAAATAGTACACAAACCATTTTAAAATGTATAGGTTTACCAAATGGTTAAGTGATAATCAATAAAGAGAAGTTGGATTAAGTAATAGTAACATTTATTTTAACAAAATCAGATGACAATCATAACAAAAGTAAAGTGAGCGTTGGATTGTGAAAAGCAAGTACTGTATATGAACATACTGTATATTGTAATGTGGAAAGTATTTCTAGATGATTCTAGGGGAAAAAATGAATGTATAATTATGTGTGTGGTACTCAGTCAATTGAAAATGTGCTTAGAGTTTTGAAACAACTGCATTTTTGATGATCTGTTTTGAGTTTTGTACTGAGAGTTGTGAAAATGACCACATACTTGTGAAGATTGAAAAACGGTAACTGTAAATATCATCTTCCACGCTACGAATTGAATCGAGCCCTTAGTCTGTGCTCGCAAAGTAGCTTCATCACCACAGACAGGAGTTTGCCTGAGACACCCCAACGCCTTGGCTCACGTCAGCAATTTTTTTTTACATGATTCAATCCATTAAAATGTCACAGGTATGTAAAAATCTAAATGTGGATGTGAAATGTCACATGCTGTGGCATGGATCCAGAAAACAACTGATCTGGATGTTTTTTACCCTCTGTCAGCGACCTTCTCCTTAGCCAATGGCCATGTTCTGAAACTCGGTGTTAGAAATACATGCAGCCTAAAGTTGTTAAGGATTGTTTTCTGACCCTCTGTCATAGAGATGGTATCAAACCACAGCTGCTGAGCTGTTCTTGAAACTCCAATTTGATCCCATACAGTCGATGGCAGAGTTACAAGAAGTATACCAAAGCAACAGATAATTTACAAGCCTGATATGACCATGTGTCAGAAATACATCCAGCTTCCACAGCAATATATATAAAGTAATTTGGCATTTGCTTTATTGCCATTTGAGACGTGCAAAGACCTGATTTGGCCATTATACGGACCAGTCAAATACTTCTTTTTGGACATCTTTATTTTTAGTCTTTCAAATGTCAAGACAACACAGGTTGTAGGAAGACACAGTCAAGGACAAGAAAAGTAAAGTCCATTACAGAGAACATCAATAAAACTGTGAATCCCACACCCTCCCTTCAGCTGCAGCTGTTGGAACTAATGCGTCTGGGGGAGCAGGATGCTCGTCCTAGCCAAGCCTTTGGAATAGTGAGGACAAGTGGCAGCCCAATCCACTAGATGGCCCAACCAATGATCAATGTTTAGAAGTGAAACACCACACATCCAGTCACACTATTTGAAGACTGATTTAAAACATGGGGGAAATGTTGAATAGAAGTTGAATAGAAGGTGTTAACAATGCCTCAATAACCCATGCCTTCTGTGAATGCTATAAAGTCCAAAGGTTATGGGCAGAGACAGAAAGTTGGCTTTCAGATGTATTATAACGTAAATGTACTTTTAATCCATCTGTCTGCATATATATTTACTTATCAATCATCTTGAAAAAACTTAAACTTAAAAATTGTAAATCAACTAATCCTCCATTGTTAACAATACAAAGGTTAAATGCTTTGTTATCAAAATGTTGAAAGTGCGTGTAGGGAATGCCCGCGTGGAGCTGCGGGACCTCCTCCTCTCCGCTGCTCCTCCTCGCCAGTGTTCTAACCGGCGGCAGTAGGACGATGTCAGCAGCACCCTTCACCTCCACAACTGTGTTGTGTCATTATGTCCTCTTTAAGTATCTGTGTGTTTTCTTTGTTACGTTCAGTTGAGGTGCTGTTAACTGCGTTATTTTCATTTAGCTATTTTTGCCTCCTTTTTTCGCCAACAACAGAAATAAAATGGTGCAGTTTGAGGCCATGTGGTGGAGAGTGAGATGAGCGCTGGGGATGGGGGTCTGGGCAGGGTGATGTTGTTATATACAGTTGAAGTCGGAAGTTTACATACACTTAGGTTGAAGTCATTAAAACTCATTTTTCAACTCCACAGATTTCATGTTAACAAACTATAGTTTTGGCAAGTCAGTTAGGACATCTACTTTGTGCATGACACAAGTCATTCTTCCAACAATTGTTTACAGACAGATTATTTCACTTATAATTCACTATATCACAATTCCTGTGGGTCAGAAGTTTACATACACTAAGTTGATTGTGCCTTTAAACGGGGCGGCAGGTAGCGTGGTTAGAGTGTTGGGCCCGTAACTGAAAGGTTGCTGGATCGAATCCCCGAGCTGACAAGGTAAAAATCTGTCGTTCTGCCCCTGAACAAGGCAGTTAACCCACTGTTCCTAGGCTGTCATTGAAAATAAGAATTTGTTCTTAACTGACTTGCCTAGTAAAATAAAGGTTAAAAATAATAATAATAATACTAAAGCTTGGAAAATTCAAGAAGATGATGTCATGGCTATAGAAGCTTCTCATAGGCTAATTGACATAATTTGAGTCAATTGGAGGTGTACCTGTGGATGTATTTCAAGGCATACCTTCAAAATCAGTGCCTCTTTGCTCGACATCATGGGAAAATCAAAAGAAATCAGCCATGACCTCAGAAAATAATTGTAGACCAGCACAAGTCTGGTTCATCCTTATGAGCAATTTCCAAACACCTCAAGGTACCACGTTCATCTGTACAAACAATAGTACGCAAGTATAAACACAATGTGATCACACAGCCGTCATACCGCTCAGGAAGGAGACGAGTTCTGTCTCCTAGAGATGAACGTACAAATCAATCCCAGAAAAGTGCAAATCAATCCCAGAACAACAGCAGTAAAACAAGTCCTATATCGACATAACCTGAAAGGCCACTCAGCAAGGAAGAAGCCACTGCTCCAAAACCGCCATAAAAAAGCCAGACTACGGTTTGCAACTGCACATGGGGACAAATATCGTGCTTTTTGGAGAAATGTCCTCTGGTCTGATGAAACAAAAATAGAACTGTTTGGCCATAATGATCATCGTTATGTTTGGAGGAAAAAGGGGGAGGCTTGCAAGCCGAAGAACATCATCCCTACCGTGAAGCACAGGGGTGGCAGCATCATGTTGTGGGGGTGCTTTGCTGCAGGAGGGACTGGTGCACTTCATAAAATAGATGGCATCATGAGGAAGGAAAATTATGTGGATATATTGAAGCAACATCTCAAGACATCAGTCAGGAAGTTAAACCTTGGTCGCAAATGGGTCTTCCAAATGGACAATAACCCCAAGCATACTTCCAAAGTTGTGGCAAAATGGCTTAAGGACAACCATGTCAAGGTATTGGAGTGGCCATCACAAAGCCCTGACCTCAAACCTATAGAATTTTTTTGTGGGCAGAACTGAAAAAGCGTGTGCGAGCAAGGAGTCCGACCGACCTGACTCAGTTACACCAGTTCTGTAAGGAGGAATGGGCCCAAATTCACCCAACTTATTGTGGGAAGCTTGTGGAAGGCTATCGAAACATTTGACCCAAGTTAAACAATTTAAAGGCAATGCTACCAAATACTAATTGAGTGTATGTCAACTTCTGACCAACTGGGAATATGATGAAAGAAATAAAAGCTGAAATAAATAATTCTCTCTACTATTATTCTGACATTTCACATTCTTAAAATAAAGTGGTGATCCTAACTGACCTAAGACAGGGAATCTTTTCTAGAATTCAATGTCACGAATTGTGAAAAACTGAGTTTAAATGTATTTGACTAAGGTGTATGTAAATGTCAGACTTATATACACACACTGGAGGCCAAAAGTTTTGAATATTACTCATTCATGTTTTTTTATTTATTTGCACTATTGTTTACATTGTAGAATAAAAGTGAAGACATCAAAACTATGACATAACACATATGGAATCATGTAGTTACCAAAAAAGTGTTAAATAAATCAAAATATATTGTATATTTGAGATTCTTCCAATAGCTACCTTTGCTTTGATGACAGCTTTGCACACTCTTGGCATTCTCTCAACCAGCTTCATCAGTCTTGAAGGAGTTCCCACATATGTTGGCTGCTTTCCCTTCACTGCGGTCCGACTCATCCCAAACCATCTAAATTTGGTTGAGGTTTGAACCAAAAATCTCAAATTTGGAAACCAGACCAAAGGACAAATTTCCACCGGTCTAATGTCCATTGCTCATGTTTCTTGGCCCAATCAAGTCTCTTCTTCTTATTGGTGTCCTTTAGTAGTGGTTTCTTAGCAGCAATTTGACCATGAAGGCCTGATTCACACAGTCTCCTCTGAACAGTTGATGTTGAGATGTGTCTGTTACTTGAACTCTGTGAAGCATTTATTTGGGCTGCAATCTGAGGCTGGTAACTCTAATGAACTTCTGGGTCTTCCATTCCTGTGACGGTCCTCATGAAGCTGGTTGAGAGAATGAAAAACCCTTGAATGAATAATATTCCCAACTTTTGGCCCCCAGTGTATATATAAAAAAAATAGGTGTTGAACAGAAGGTTGTCCAGTTTGTGGAAGTATGTAACAGGGTAGAACTGTTGATGCATTATGAACGGACCCTTGTTGGTCTGCCAGCCCCAGGTGTGGTTTGTTAATTAGGGCGTGGCCCACACTATAAAAGCATGCCTTTTAAATCATTCAGAGGTTTGGAGTTGGCATGACCACCGGTGGAACGCTCTAGTGGGAGAGAAGATGGCATCCCTTGAGAGGCCAAAAATTAGGTGTATGTTAGGAGAAGTACAATATTATCATAAGGAGACATATACTTGACGCAGACAGTGTGGCGTGACGCAGACAGGGTGGCGTGACTCAGACAGGGTGGCGTGACTCAGACAGGGTGGCGTGAATCAGACAGGGTGGCGTGAATCAGACAGGGTGGCGTGACTCAGACAGGGTGGCGTGAATCAGACAGGGTGGCGTGACTCAGACAAGGTTGCATGAATCAGACAGGGTGGCGTGACTCAGACAGGGTGGCGTGAATCAGACAGGGTGGCGTGAATCAGACAGGGTGGCGTGACTCAGACAGGGTGGCGTGAATCAGACAGGGTGGCGTGACTCAGACAGGGGGGCGTGACTCAGACAGGGGCTGGGGATCAGAAAGAGAGAGAGGCAGGTTGAGGTTTCCAGGGTTAGATTAGAGCAGAGGGTGTCGTAGGCTGAGGCAGTGAAGTGACTCAGACTGTGACACTTTCTGTATTTTGAAAGTTCTATATTTTGAACCTGATTGCTGACATGCAAAACATTTTGGGACTGTATCAACAGTGGACCAATTAAACAAATAAAAAATGTTCATTTAGCTATGTCAATTTATTAACTGTTCGTTTAGGCAACGCATGAGGCTGCTTCCATTACCCTCCAGGAGCTCTTTGGAGCACATCCAGTAACCTGTACTGTGGCAGGCAAAAAAAAGGCCCCTTGATTAGCCTCTTCTAGCCTGGGCATTTAGTGCCCTCTATTGGAGAATAGTTATACTACTTGTTTGGAGTAATGCTATAAATAGCAGGGCTCATTATGTTTGGACATTTGCTATAAATGAATAGCTAGGTGTCACTACAGACCCGGGTTCGATCCCGTGCTGTATCACAACCGGCCGTGATCGGGAGTCCCATAGGGCGACACACAATTGGCCCAGCGTCGTCCGGGTTAGGGGAGGGTTTGGCTAACAGTGCTCTAGCGACTCCTTGTGGCGGGCCGGACACTTGCAAGCTGACGTCGGTCATCAGTTGAACAGTGTTTCCTCTGACACATTGGTGCAGCTGGCTTCCGGGTTAAGTGGGCGGGTGTTAAGAAGCGCGGTTTGGCGGATCATGTTTCGGAGGACGCATGACTCGACCTTCACCTCCCGTGCAAGGGGTGTGTAGACATTCACTTGGCACTGTTTCAGTCTGTATATGCAAGACCAATGTGTTGAATTATGACAGTGTTATGACCATAGAAATAGAATGAGTAGAAACGTCTTGGAACCTCTGACTGGTTCGCACTCAATATGTAAAAATACTTTACTATTCCATGTTGTATATCTGGGATACACAAACGTTTCGGCTTTACAGCATTTGTAGGGAACAATAGAGGAGCAGCAGGTGCTTCTAATCAGGGATGTGGCTTTTCTGGTCCACCTGTGTACAAATTAGTCACAAAGAGACAGAATTATCGGGTATGGGAGCGGCCACGAAAGGCAACTCATGTGGAGATACAGAATGTAATGAATATATCCACATGGCTTCTCTTTGGAGTCATTTGTTGTCATAGTCACCTCTACATGGTGGATTCACTATAATGTGTCTCACAACTGGCGAGGTGAGGTCTTTACGTCTAATGGTGGATTTATGTTCTCCAAGAGGTACTTTCAAGGCGCGGGATGTCTTTCTAACATAAATCTTGTTTGTATTTATTGCCAAGGCACCAGCTACTCTTCCTGGGGTCCGGCTAAATTAAGGCAGTTATACAATTTAAAAAACATTACAATACATTCACAACACATTTCACAACACATTACGTGTCTGCCCTCAGGCCCCTACTCTACTACCACTTATCTATAACACAAAATCTGTGTGTATGTGCGTATAGTACGTACAGTGGGGAGAACAAGTATTTGATACACTGCCGATTTTGCAGGTTTTCCCACTTACAAAGCATGTAGAAGTCTGTAATTTTTATCATAGGTACACTTCAACTGTGAGTGACGGAATCTAAAACAAAAATCCAGAAAATCACATTGTATGATTTTTAAGTAATTCATTAGCATTTTATTACATGACATAAGTATTTGATACATCAGAAAAGCAGAACTTAATATTTGGTACAGAAACCTTTGTTTGCAATTACAGAGATCATACGTTTCCTGTAGTTCTTGACCAGGTTTGCACACACTGCAGCAGGGATTTTGGACCACTCCTCCATCCAGATCCTTCAGGTTTCGGGGCTGTCGCTGGGCAATACGGAGTTTCAGCTCCCTCCAAAGATTTTCTATTGGGTTCAGGTCTGGAGACTGGCTAGGCCACTCCAGGACCTTGAGATGTTTCTTACGGAGCCACTCCTTAGTTGCCCTGGCTGTGTGTTTCGGGTCGTTGTCATGCTGGAAGACCCAGCCACGACCCATCTTTAATGCTCTTACTGAGGGAAGGAGGTTGTTGGCCAAGATCTTGCGATAGATGGACCCATCCATCCTCCCCTCAATACGGTGCAGTCGTCCTGTCCCCTTTGCAGAAAAGCATCCCCAAAGAATGATGTTTCCACCTCCATGCTTCACGGTTGGGATGGTGTTCTTGGGGTTGTACTCATCCTTCTTCTTCCTCCAAACACGGCGAGTGGAGTTTAGACCAAAAAGCTCTATTTTTGTCTCATCAGACCACATGACCTTCTCCCAAACCTCCTCTGGATCATCCAGATGGTCATTGGCAAACTTCAGACGGGCCTGGACATGCGCTGGCTTGAGCAGGGGGACCTTGCGTGCGCTGCAGGATTTTAATCCATGACGGCGTAGTGTGTTACTAATGGTTTTCTTTGAGACTGTGGTCCCAGCTCTCTTCAGGTCATTGACCAGGTCCTGCCGTGTAGTTCTGGGCTGATCCCTCACCTTCCTCATGATCATTGATGCCCCACGAGGTGAGATCTTGCATGGTGCCCCAGACCGAGGGAGATTGACCGTCATCTTGAACCTCTTCCATTTTCTAATAATTGCGCCAACAGTTGTTGCCTTCTCACCAAGCTGCTTGCCTATTGTCCTGTAGCCCATCCCAGCCTTGTGCAGGTCTACAATTTTATCCCTGATGTCCTTACACAGCTCTCTGGTCTTGGCCATTGTGGAGAGGTTGGAGTCTGTTTGATTGAGTGTGTGGACAGGTGTCTTTTATACAGATAACAAGTTCAAACAGGTGCAGTTAATACAGGTAATGAGTGGAGAACAGGAGGGCTTCTTAAAGAAAACTAACAGGTCTGTGAGAGCCGGAATTCTTACTGGTTGGTAGGTGATCAAATACTTATGTCATGTAATAAAATGCAAATTAATTATTTAAAAATCATACAATGTGATTTTCTGGATTTTTGTTTTAGATTCCGTCTCTCACAGTTGAAGTGTAACTATGATAAAAATTACAGACCTCT
This sequence comes from Thymallus thymallus, assembly GCA_023634145.1. Classification (NCBI taxonomy): domain Eukaryota; kingdom Metazoa; phylum Chordata; class Actinopteri; order Salmoniformes; family Salmonidae; genus Thymallus; species Thymallus thymallus. Next base: position 3,901,330 of record CM042382.1, read on the forward strand.
ACATGCTTTGTAAGTAGGAAAACCTGCAAAATTGGCAGTGTATCAAATACTTGTTCTCCCCACTGTATGTTATGTGTTTATGTGCATGTTTTTAAAATCTCTGTGAAGAGACCTTTGCGGCATGTCTTGTGGGGTATGCATGGGTGTCCAAGCTGTGTGCTAGTAGTTCAATGTGTTGAATTATGACAGTGTAACAGACAGCTCGGTGCATTCAACATGTTAATACCACTTTGAGCCAGGACAGATAGAAATATAGATTATTAAATGTCCCTCTTTGTAGCAGCTGACCACACGACTGAACAGTAGTAGGGCCTGCCTTGTTGATAGTGTTGTTAAGAAGGCAGAGCAGCACTTTATTATGGAGAGACTTCTCCCTATCTCAGCTATCAATATGTTTTACCATGACAGTTTACAATCCAGGGTTACTCCAAGCAGTTTAGTTACCTCAACTTGCTCAATCTCCACATTATTCATTACAAGATGTAGAGGTTTAGAGATGTAAAGCCTGTTTTACATTAGCCGATGTCACAAAGTGCTGTACAGAAACCCAGCCTAAAACCCCAAACAGCAAGCAATGCAGATGTTGAAGCACGATGGCTAGGAAAAACTCTCTAGAAAGGCAAAAACCTTGGAAGAAACCTAGAGAGGAACCAGGCTCTAAAGGGTTACCAATCCCCTTCTGGCTGTGCCGGGTGGAGATTATAACAATACATGGCCATTAAGGCCAGATCTTTCTCCAAGATGTTCAAAAGTTCATAGATGACCAGCAGGGTCAAATAATAATCACAGTGGTTGTAGAGGTTGCAACAGGTAAGTACATCTGGAGTAAATGTCACTTGGCTTTTCATAGCCGGGCATTTAGATGTTGAAACAGCAGGTGCGGTAGAGAGAGAGAGTTGAAAACAGCAGGTCTGGGACATGGTAGCACGTCCGGTGAACAGGTCAGGGTTCCATAACTGCAGGCAGAAGCGTTGAAACTGGTGCAGCAGCACGACCAGGTGGACTAGGGACAGCAAGGAGTCATCAGGCCAGGTAGTCCTGAGGCATGGCCCTAGGGCTCAGGTCCTCCGGGAGGGGAGAGAGAGAGAATTAGAGGGAGCATACTAAATTCACACAAGACACTGGATAATAACACCAGATATAACAAACTGACCCTATCCCCCCGGCACATAGACTATTGCAGCATAGATACTGGAGGCTGAGACGGGGGAGTCGGGAGACACTGGGTCCCCGTCCGACGATACCCCCGGACAGGGCCAACAAGGCAGGATATAACCCCACCCACTCTGCCAAAGCAAAACCCCAACACCACCAGAGGGATATCAACAGACCTTGCCGTTCACCTTCGCACACCTGGGCCAGACTACACTCAATCATAGGACCTACTGAAGAGATGAGTCTTCAGTAAAGACTTAAATGTTGAGACCGAGTAAGCATCTCACATGGATAGGCAGACCATTCCATAAAAATTGAGCTCTCTAGGAGAAAGCCCTGCCTCCAGCTGTTTGCTTAGAAGTTCTAGGGACAATAAGGAGGCCTGCGTCTTGTTACCGGAGCGTACGTGTATGGTATGTACGGCAGGACCAAATCAGAGAGTTAGGTAGGAGCAAGCCCATGTAGTGCTTTGTAGGTTAGCAGTAAAACCTTGAAATCAGCCCTAGCCTTTACAGGAAAGCCAGTGTAGAGAGGCTAGCACGGGAGTAATATGATCACATTTTTTGGTTCTAGTAAAGATTCTAGCAGTCGTGTTTAGCACTAACAGAAGTTTATTTAGTGCTTTATCCAGGTAGCCAGAGAGTAGAGCATTGCAGTAGTCTAATCTAGAAGTGACAAAAGCATGGTTTAGCATCTCTGCATCATTTTTGAACAAAAAGTTTGTGATTTTTACAATGTTACGAAGATGGAAAATAGCTGTCCTTTAAATATTCTTAACATGTTCGTCAAAAGAGAGATCAGGGTCCAGAGTAACGCAGAGGTCCTTCACAGTTTTTTAGGGGACGACAGTACAACCATCCACTTCCTTATGTCTGAAACACAGGCTACCAGGGTAGGCAATTTTGGGGCTTCACCATGTTTCATCGAGATGTACAGCTGTGTGTCGTCCGCATAGCAATGGAAGTTTACATTGTGTTTCCGAATATCATCACCAAGAGGTAAAATATATAGTGAAAACAATAGGGGTCCTAAAACAGAACCTTGAGGAACACAGAAACTTACAATTGATTTGTCAGATGACAAACCATTCACAGAGACAAACTGATATCTTTCCGAGAGATAAGATCTAAACCAGGCAAGAACTTGTCTGTGTGGACCAATTAAGGTTTTGATTATGGTGATCGATGGTGTCAAAAGCAGCACTAAGGTCTAAGAGCACGAGGACAGATGCAGAGCCTTGGTTTGACGCCATTAAAAGGTCATTTACCACCTTCATGAGTGCAGTCTCAGTGTTATGATGGGGTCTAAATCAAGACTGAAGCGTTTCGTATACATTATTTGTCTTCATGAAGGCAGAGAGTTGCTGTGCGACAGCTTTTTCAAAAATGTTTGAGAGAAATGGAAGATTCGATATAGGCCGATAGTTTTTATTTATTTTCTGGGTCAAGGTTTGGCTTTTTTAAGAGAGGCTTTATTACTGCCACATTTAGTGAGTTTGGTACACATCCGGTGCATAGGGAGCATTTTATTATGTTCAGCATAGGAGGGCCAAGCACAGGAAGTAGCTCTTTCAGTAGTTTAGTTGTAATAGGGTCCAGTATGCAGGTTGAAGGTTTAGAGGCCATGAATGTGTCAAGAGATATAGGATTAAAAAACTTGAGTGTCTCCATTGATCCGAGGTCCTGGCAGTTCTGTCAGACTCAGGACAGCTGAGCTTTGGGGAAATACGCAGATTCAAAGAGGAGTCCGTAATTTGCTTTCTAATGATCATGATCTTTTCGTCAAAGAAGTTCATGAATTCGTCACTGCTGAACTGAAAGGCATCCTCTCTTGGTGAATGTTGCTTTTTAGTTAGCTTTGCAATAGTATCAAATAGAAATGTAGGATTATTCTTATTCTCCTCAATTAGGTTGGAAAAATAGTATGATCGAGCAGCAGTGAGGCCTCTTCGATATTGCACTGTACTTTCTTTCCAAGCTAGTAGGAAGACTTCCAGTTTGGTGGAGCGCCATTTCCATTCCAGTTTTCTGGAAGCTTGCTTCAGGGCTCTGGTATTTTCTGTGTACCAGGGAGCTAGTTTCTTGTGACAAATGTATTTAGTTTTTAGGGGTGTGACTACATCTAGGGTATTACGCAAGGTTACATTTAGATCCTCAGTTAGGTTGTTAACTGATTTTTGTATTCTGACGTCCTTGGATAGGTGGAGGGAGTCTGGAAGGGCATCTAGGGATCTTTGGGTTGTCAGAGAATTTATAGCACGGCTTTGATCCTTTGTTGGGGTCTAAGCAGATTATTTCTTGCGATTGCAAGCGTAATAAAATGGGGGTCCGATAGTCCAGGATTATGAGAATATTTATCCCACGGGACAGAACTAGATCCAGGCTATGACTGTGGCAATGCGTAGGTCCGGAGATGATGGCTCCGAAAGCCATCATCTCCGGATCTGTGGACTTTTCCATATGAATATTAAAGTCACCAAAAATGTGAATATTATCTGCCTTGACTACAAGGTCCGATAAGAATTCAGAGAACTCAGTAAGGAACTATGCATAAGGCCCAGGAGGCCTGTAAACAGTAGCAATAAAAAGTTATTGAGTAGCCTGCATAGATTTCATGACTAGAAGCTCAAAAGATGAAAACACAGTATTTTTGGGGGGTAAATTGAAATTTGCTATCGTAAATGTTAGCAACACCTCCGGCTTTGCGGGATGCGCGGGGGATATGGTCACTAGTGTAACCAGGAGGAGAGGCCTCATTTAACACAGTAAATTCATCAGGCTTAAGCCATGTTTCAGTCAGGCCAATCACATCAAGATTATGATCAGTGATTAGTTCATTGAGATGTGAGACATCACCATTTCTTTCAATAGTGACAGGAATGGAGGAGGTCTTTATTCCAGTGAGATTACTAAGGCGAACACCGCCATGTTTAGCTTTGCTCAACCTAGATAGAGGCACAGACACGGTCTCAATAGGGGTAACTGAGCTGACTACACTGACTATGCTAGTGGCAGACTCCACTAAACTGACAGGCTGGCTAACAGATCTCATAGTGGAGCTAGAGGAGTTAGAGCCTTGTCTATGTTCATAGATAAAATGAGAGCACCCCTCCAGCTAGGATGGAGTCCGTCACTCCTCAGCAAGCCATGCTTGGTCCTGTTTGTGGGTGAGTCCCAGAAAGAGGGACAATTGTCTACATATTCTATCCTTTGGGAGGGGCAGAAAACAGTTTTCAACCAGCGATTGAGTTGTGAGACTCTGCTGTAGAGCTCATCACTCCCCCTAACTGGGAGGGAGACAGAGACTATTACTCCATGCTGACATCTTTCTAGCTAATTTACACACTGAAGCTATGTTGCTTGGTGACCTCTGACTGTTTCATCCTGACATCGTTGGTGCCGACGTGGTTAACAATATCTCTACACTCTCTACACTCGCCAGATTTTGTTTTAGCCAGCACCGTCTTCAGATGAGCCTTTACGTCGGTACCCTGCCCCGTGGTAAACAGTGTATTATCCTGGATGATTCTTATTAAGTCTAATATTGCAGGTAATGGAGTCGCCAATGACTAGGGTTTTCAATTTGTCAGAGCTAATGGTGGGAGGCTTCGGTGGCTCAGACCCCGAGAAGAGACCTGAGAAGTCTCTGGCTCCGACTCTTTGCTTAATGGGGAGAACCGGTTGAAAGTTTTCGTCGGCTGAATGAGCGACACAGGTTGAGCATGCCGACTGCATTTCTTTCCAGAAGCCCTGAGAAAATGTTCCGGCTGCGGGGACTGTGGAGGGGATTCATACTAGTAACTGTACTTACTGGTGACACAGATGCTGTTTCATCCTTTCCTACACTTAAATTGCCTAACGATTGTGTCTGAAGCTGGGCTTGCAGCGAGGCTATCCTCGCCATAAGGCCATAGTTTTCCTGTATGTTATGAATACAGTGACTGCAGTTAACGTCAGATGGCATAGTGTTAACAATGTTACTACTTAGCTTCGGCTGGTGGAAGTCCTGTAGAAACATGTCCAGATAAAGCGTAGAATGAAAAATGTTGAGCGAGGAAAAATTGTAAATAACTAAGATGTTGATAAATGTGCTAAATTGATTGATTGAACAGTTTAAAAAAAGGAAAAAACGAGTTCAGCTGACGAGTTCCTAAAGCCATCATACATAGTTGACGTTTAGGGTTTAGTGAATGATTTGTCCCAAATACAATGCTTTTAATATTTATGACTAACATTCCTTGTCACCCATCCTCTTTGTTAAGTGTTGCAGTCATTTCAGTCGCTGTAGTAGCTGATATGTATAGTGTTGAGTCATCTGCATGGATAGACATGGCTTTGCTCAAAGCCAGTGGCATGTCGATTGTAAGGAATGAAAAAAGTAAGGGGCCTGGATTATATTGGAGAGGCTTCCATTACAGAACACCCTCTGTGTTCTGTTAGACAGGTAAGTCTTTATCCACAGTATAGCAAGGGGTGTAAAGCCATAACACATACATTTTTCCATTAGCAGACTATGATCGATAATGTCAAAAGCTATATTGAAGTCTTACAAAACAGCTGCCACAATCATTAATTTCTCTCAGCCAAACATCAGTCATTTGTGTAAGTGCTGTGCTTGATGAATGTCCTTCCCTATAAACCTGCTGAAAGTCTGTTGTCAATTTGTTTACTGTAAAATAGCATTGTATCTGGTCAAACACCATTTTCTCCAATAGTTGATAACAGGCTGATTGGTCGGCTATTTGAGCCAGTAAAGTGGGGTTTACTATTCTTAGGTAGGGGAATGACTTTAGCTTCCTTCCTGGCCTGAGGGGACACACTTTCTAGTAGGCTTAGATTGACAATATGGTAAATAGGACTGGCAATATAATCTGCTGTTATCCTTAGTATTTTCCATCCAAGTTGTCAGACCCCGGTGGCTTGTCATTGTTGATAGACAACAACCATTGTTTCACCTCTTCCCCACTCATTTTATGGAATTCAAAATTACAGTGCTTGTCTTTCATAATTTGGTCAGATATACTTGGATTTGAAGTGTCACCGTTTGCTAATCTTGCCAATGAAAAAATCATTAAAGTAGTTGGCAATATCAGTGGGTTTTGTGATGAATGAGCCGTCTGAGTCAATGAATGATGGAGCTGAGTTTGCCTTATTGCCCAAAATTTGATTGAAGCTCCAAAGCTTTTTACTATCATTCTTTATGTTATTTATCTTTGTTTCATAGTGTAGTTTCTTCTTCTTTTTATTCAGTTTAGTCACATGATTTCTCAATTTGCAGTACGTTTACCAATTGGTCATTTTGTTAATGGGTGCGTCCTTATTAGTAATTCGAATAAGCAATTTCATAAATGTGTCAAGTGCAGCATCTGGTTGCTCGTCATTATACACCAAGATAGATAGATAGATAGATAGATAGATAGATAGATAGATAGATAGATAGATAGATAGATAGATAGATAGATAGATAGATAGATAGATAGATAGATAGATAGATAGATAGATAGATAGATAGATAGATAGATAGATAGATAGATAGATAGATAGATAGATAGATAGATAGATAGATAGATAGATAGATAGATAGATAGATAGATAGATATGAACAGCTTGATGAGAGTCAGTCAATATTTAAATCCCCCTGAAAATATACACAACGCAGTATGTTTCCTGAGAACTTTGTTCTGAGAATTTCCTCACAATCTCCAAAGTGTTCCCCTTCAAGTGCTGCCATGGTGATGCATATGCTTCTCTCTTTATTTTGTAGAAACATTTCATTTTGGACCTGTCCATATACAGTAGGCCAATTCCCCCCAGAGTGTGAAGGGTTAAAACTATCATTTTGATGTTAGGCGTCCATAGCTCAGTCTAGTTACATTTCTCCAGCCTCAGCTGTTTACCAAAAAAGTGAACGCTTTTGTTGTTGTTGGAATCCCAGATTGCTTCTTTAATTAATGTACAATTAAAAACTGTTTGCTGAGTAATAATTCCACCGTCACAAAGGGTATGTAGGCCTACATGTTTTTAATCAATGATCATTTTCACCATGAAAATCATATTTTATGCAACACAGGAAAATGATATAAGACTTTGGTCTTGTTTATTCAGCAACTTCTTTTGCCTGTAAGAAGAAAGAAAAGAATGGATCAGTATTATTAATGAAAGTGTGTGTGTGTGTGTGTGTGTGTGTGTGTGTGTGTGTGTGTGTGTGTGTGTGTGTGTGTGTGTGTGTACACTAGGAAAGACTACAGTTAAGAACAAATTCTTATTTACAATGACGGCCTACACAGGCAAAACTCCTACACCGGCCAATTGTGCGCCACCCTGTAGGACTCCCAATCACGGCCGGTTGTGATACAGTCTGGATTTGAACCAGGTTGTCTGTAGTGACACCTCTAGCACTGAGATGCAGTGTCTTCGACCACCGCGCCACTTGGGAGCCCCTAATCTTAAATAAATACCTTGAGTTCTGTGGAGACTGAATCATAGATGGTGTTGATGTGTTCATATCTGAACATGAGACTGAGTCATAGGTGGTGTTGATGTGTTCATATCTGAGCATGAGACTGAGTCATAGATGGTGTTGATGTGTTCATATCTGAGCATGAGACTGAATCATAGGTGGTGTTGATGTGTTCATATCTGAACATGAGACTGAATCATAGGTGGTGTTGATGTGTTCATATCTGAGCATGAGACTGAATCATAGGTGGTGTTGATGTGTTCATATCTGAACATGAGACTGAATCATAGGTGGTGTTGATGTGTTCAGATCTGAACATGAGACAAGTGTAGGTTTAGCAGCCACTCTGTACCTTTCCAGAACTGCGGGATTTGGCTCTGAGTTTGTTGACTTGAGTCTCAGCGATGTCGGCACGCTCCTCAGCCTCCTCCAGCTCATTCTGCACCTTCCTGAACTTAGACATGTGGCCGTTGGCTTGTTCCTCCTGTGTAAGGAAAAGAGAGAGAGAGCATAACATCAGCATTTAATGTTTAAAGATTCAGGTAGAAAATGAATCATATTTTTATAAAGGTATTTTAATTTTAATTTAAAATATTAAATTTTTAATTGACAGATTTAGGATAGTAATGTATATGGGGAGATAGGCAATACAGCAAAGAAAGTGAGTGGCGGAATGGGGATCAAACCACTGCCTCCAGGGGCATTCAGAATGGGGATCAAACCACTGCCTCCAGGGGCATACAGAATGGGGATCAAACCACTGCCTCCAGGGGCATTCAGAATGGGGATCAAACCACTGCCTCCAGGGGCATTCAGAATGGGGATCAAACCACTGCCTCCAGGGGCATTCAGAATGGGGATCAAACCACTGCCTCCAGGGGCATTCAGAATGGGGATCAAACCACTGCCTCCAGGGGCATTCAGAATGGGGATCAAACCACTGCCTCCAGGGGCATTCAGAATGGGGATCAAACCACTGCCTCCAGGGGCATTCAGAATGGGGATCAAACCACTGCCTCCAGGGGCATTCAGAATGGGGATCAAACCACTGCCTCCAGGGGCATACAGAATGGGGATCAAACCACTGCCTCCAGGGGCATACAGAATGGGGATCAAACCACTGCCTCCAGGGGCATTCAGAATGGGGATCAAACCACTGCCTCCAGGGGCATTCAGAATGGGGATCAAACCACTGCCTCCAGGGGCATTCAGAATGGGGATCAAACCACTGCCTCCAGGGGCATTCAGAATGGGGATCAAACCACTGCCTCCAGGGGCATTCAGAATGGGGATCAAACCACTGCCTCCAGGGGCATTCAGAATGGGGATCAAACCACTGCCTCCAGGGGCATTCAGAATGGGGATCAAACCACTGCCTCCAGGGGCATTCAGAATGGGGATCAAACCACTGCCTCCAGGGGCATTCAGAATGGGGATCAAACCACTGCCTCCAGGGGCATTCAGTGCCTAAATCCCCTTGGATTTCTTCACATTTTATAGTCTTACAAATTGGGATTAAAATTGATTTAACTGTTATTTTTGTCAACTATCTACACAAAATACTCTGGAATGTCAAACTGGATTAGTTTTATTTGAATAATTAATGAAATATAAAACCTTTAATACATCTGTCAGAAACGAGTGTGGCTGAAATAGCCGAATCCAGTAATTTGAAGGGGTGTCCACATACTTTTGTGTGTAAGTCTCAGACCTTAACACACCTGGATTGTGCAATATTAGCCCATTATTATTTTCCAAATTCTTGAAGTACTTTCAGTTTGGATGTTAATCATTGCTAGATAGCCATATTTAAGTCTCACCATAGACTTTCAAGCAGATTTAAGTCAAAACTGTAACTAGGCCACATTCACTGTCTTCTTGGTAAGCAACTCAGTGTAGATTTGGCCTTGTGTTTTAGGTTATAGTTCTGCTGAAAGGTGAGATCATCTCCCGGTGTCTGGTGAAAGCCAGGTACCAGGTTTTTTCTCTAGGATCTGGTTGAATTGACGCTGTTAATACGACATTTCGACGAGACGTTGAATCAACGTGGAAAACTGATTGAATTTGCATAAAGTAATCAACGTAAGGGCATTTAGTATTTATTTTCACCAAAACAGATTAATTCAATGAAATGGTGACATTTCACATTGAATTCACGGTTAGTTGACAACTCAACTAAATGTAAATTAAAACCAGACGTTGAACTGTCTGTGCCCAGTGGGTTTATTCTAGACATGCTGGATTCCTTCTTTTCACTGTGATTTAGGTTAATATTGAAGAGTAACTACAATGTTGTTGATCCATCCCCAGTTTTCTACTATCACAGCCATTCAACTCTGTACTGTTTTAAAATCACCATTGGCCTCATGGTGAAATTGCTGGGAGGATTCCTTCCTCTCCGGCAAATCCGTTAGGAAGGATTGTATCTGTATCTTTGTAGTGACTGGATATATTGATACAACATCCAAAGGCTTATTAATAACTTCACCATGCTCAAAGGGATATTCAGCGTCTGCTTTTTAAAAATGTTATTATCATCTACCAATCAGAGCCCTTCTTTGCGACACATTGGGAAAGCCTAAACTAAAGTTTTCTAATGTCTACTAGGGAAAAACATGTTTTCAAATGTATACCTTCAGAGTATTTGACTATATAAGGGTGCTCACCGCTTCCTCAGCCTGTCTCTTGTAGGCCTTCACTTTCATCTGCAGCTTATCTACCAGATCTTGAAGTCTGCCAACGTTCTTCTTGTCCTCCTCAGTCTGTGGGAGAAGATCAAAGAATCAATGCCCCATAGTTTTATACACAAACCTGTCTTTGTTAGTGTCAAGTGTGTGAAGATAAGAAGGCACTTTCTCTTACCTGGTAAGTGAGCTCCTTGACTCTGCGTTCATACTTGCGGACTCCCTTGACTGCGTCTACACTTCTTCTCTGCTCGGCCTCCACCTCAGTCTCAAGCTCACGCACCTTTTGTGGAGGAATTTAGCGTAGGCATTTGTTTGAGGGGGTGAAATCAGACGTAACAAATCTTTGTAAAACAGAGGTATATTATTCTACTCAGTCAAGGAGGCACAATTGTTGTCTGTTCCTATGAACTTTTACAGTTGTAATTGAAGGGGTCTGTAATGATAACAGCTTTTCATTATCAAGGTGGGTTATTGAGAGAAAAAGTCATTACACAATGCTCCTGTGTATTTTTTACAGTGCATTCAGAAAGTATTCAGACCTCTTTTTCCACATTTTGTTACGTTACAGCCTTATTCTAAAATGTATTAAAATTTAAAATGTTCCTCATCACTCTACAGACAATAACCCATAATTAAAAAGTGAAAACAGGTTTTTAGACGTTTTTGCAAATAGATCAAATACATTTTCAGAAATCAACGTGTTTTTGAAGTATGGCTCTGCTGGTAACCCTAATCCACTCTGCTGGTAACTCACCCTGGACTCCAGTTTCTGGAGCTGCTTCTTGCCTCCCTTCATGGCCAGATTCTCAGCCTCATCCAGGCGGTGCTGCAGGTCCTTGACTGTGACCTCCAGGTTCTTCTTCATCCTCTCCAGGTGAGAGCTGGTGTCCTGCTCCTTCTTCAGCTCCTCAGCCATCATGGCCGCCTGGAATGGCAGTTTGCTTAATTTATTAAACAATTGGAACCAATCATAACGTCCCTCTGAGCCCAGCTACCGTTGGCCCTTGATGACAAATCAAGTGGATGTTATTCAATAGATCATAAGGACTTACGTCAGTGATGGCCTTCTTGGCCTTATCCTCTGCATTCCTGGCCTCCTGGACGATGTCATCCACCTCTCCCTGCACCTGCACCAGGTCAGACTCCAGCTTCTTCTTGGTGTTCAGAAGGCTGGTGTTCTGGAGGAGGAAAGAATTTGCTTGAATCTCATAAGGCAGAAACGATATGCTTGGTTGAGTTTAATTAGAAGTGGCTTTTTGACCCGTACCTGGGAGTGCAGCAGTCCCACACGCTCGCTGGCGTCTACCAGCTCAGTCTCAGCCACTTTGCGGCCTCTCTCTGTCTGCTCCAGAGCAACTCTCAGCTCCTCAATTTCAGCCACCATCAGACCGTTCCTGCGCTCCACCATGGCTACCTGCTCCTTCATATCATCTGCGACGCGGACAGCGTCATCAAGGTGCAATTGGGCATCCTGGGGTTCACAATGACATACAGTTGAAGTCGGAAGTTTACATACACCTTAACCAAATACATTTAAACTCAGTTTTTTTGCCAAATACATTTAAACTAAATTCCTGACATTTAATCCTAGTAAAAATTCCCTGTTTTAGGTCAGTTAGGATCACCACTTTATTTGAAGAATGTGAAATGTCAGAATAATAGTAGAGAGAATGATTTATTTCAGCTTTTATTTATTTTTATCACATTCCCAGTGAGTCAGAAGTTTACATGCACTCAATTATTATTTGGTAGCATTGCCTTTATATTGTTTAACTTGGGTCAAACGTTTCGGGTAGCCTTCCACAAGCTTCCCACAATAAGTTGGACGAATTTTGGCCCATTTTCTCCTGACAGAACTGGTGTAACTGAGTCAGGTTGGAAGGCCTCCTTGCTCGCAAACGCTTTTTCAGTTTTGGCCACAAATGTTCTATAGGATTGAGGTCAGGGCTTTGTGATGGCCACTCCAATACTTTGACTTTGTTGTCCTTAAGACATTTTGCCACAACTTTGGAAGTATGCTTGGGGTCATTGTCCATTTGAAAGACCCATTTGCGACCAAGCTTTAACTTCCTGACTGATGTCTTGAGATGTTGCTTCAATATATCCACTTCATTTTTCTTCCTCATGATGCCATCTATTTTGTGAAGTGCACCACTCCCTCCTGCAGCAAAGCACCCCCACAACATGATGCTGCCGACCCCGTGCTTCACAGTTGGGATGGTATTCTTCGGCTTGAAAGCCTCCCATTTTTTCCTCTAACGATGGTCATTAGGGCCAAACAGTTCTATTTTTGTTTCATCAGACCAGAGGACATTTCTCCAAAAAGTACGATCTTTGTCCCGATCTTCCTTGCTGTGCGGCCTTTCGGGTTATGTTGATATAGGGCTCGTTTTACTGTTGATATAGATACTTTCATCTGTTTCCTCCAGCATCTTCACAAGGTCCTTTGCTGTTCTTTTGGGATTGATTTGAACTTTTCGCACCAAAGTACATTCATCTAAAGGAGACAGAATGTGTCTCCTTCCTGAGCGGTATGACGGCTGCGTGGTTCCATGGTGTTTATACTTACGTACTATTGCTTGTACAGATGAACCTGGTACCTTCAGGCATTTGGAGATTGCTCCCAAGGATGTCTGAGGTCTTGGCTGATTTCTTTTGATTTTTCTCATGATGTTGAGCAAAGAGGCACTGAGTTTGAAGGTAGGCCTTGAAATACATCCACAGGTACACCTCCAATTGACTCAAATGATGTCAATTAGCCTATGAGAAGCTTCTAAAGCCATGACATTTTCTGGAATGTTCCAAGCTGTTTAAAGGAATAGTCAACTTAGTGTATGTAAACTTCTGAACCACTGGAATTGTGATATAGTGAATTATAAGTGAAATAATCTGGCTGTAAACAATAGTTGGAAGAATGACTTGTGTCATGCACAAAGTAGATGTCCTAACCAACTTGCCAGATTCACAAACAAATCCCTCCCCATGTTCAGATGTTTGAGCCTGATGTCCCAGTCCCTTTACCTTGAGCTGTCCCTGGACGTTCCTCAGCTGTTTCTGGGCCTCGGCGGCCTGCCTGTTGGAGTGGCTCAGCTGGACCTCCATCTCATTCAGGTCTCCCTCCATCTTCTTCTTCACCCTCAGGGCGTCATTCCTGCTCCTAACCTCAGAGTCCAGGGTGCTCTGCATGGAGTCAATCATCCTCTGGCTGTTCCTCTTGATCTGCTCCATCTCCTCGTCCTTCTCAGCGATCTTCCTGTCCACCTCACCCTTGATCTGGTTCAGCTCCAGCTGCACACGCAGAATCTTGGATTCCTCGTGCTCCAATGTTCCCTGGACAAAGAGAAGCCATCAGGTGAATTGTGTTCAATACATCTGGATGTGTATAACACAAGGAATTAAATATATATGACTACAATAAACACCAATACAGGGAGCATTGGACTGTAGCTGGCATTGGCTAGTGTTACACTGCTTTTCCCATCAAACAGCAACAGTTTGTACCTCAGCCTCCTCCAGAGCGGTCTGGATCTCAGACTTCTCTGTCTCCACGGTCTTCTTGGCCTTCTCCAGCTCATGGATGCTCTTGCCAGTCTCTCCGATCTGCTCAGTCAGGTCAGAGATCTCCTCTGCACACACAAACACAGGAGCAGTTTAGACTTGTTTTTCAGTGGATATTGCCATTGCACTCAAGTTGACATTGAATCATAATAATTAATTAATTATTTAATCAGTAATTCATATGGTCTTGCAAATCTAATTGCCCTTCGCTTCCTTGGGTCTTTCAAAGGAATACCGATTACAAGTCCGATTACAATTTTTTTTATTCTGTTCTAAAATAGTGTAATAGTTTTAATGATTACAGTGTCCTCCATTTTCAAAACACTAGTCAAACATGAGCCAAATATATCTGCTGTTAAATGCTCACGTTGCAGGTTCTTGTTCTCTCTCTTCAGAGTCTCCAGATGATCCAGAGCCTCCTCGTAGGAGTTCTTCATCTTGAAGAGTTCAGTACTCATAGAGCGAGCCTCCTTCTGAGCTCCTTCCAGCTCAGCCTGGCCCTCCTCATACTTCTGCTTCCATTCTGCCAGAACCTAGGGAAATCCATGGGGTTTTCATTAGAAGTGATTGATGAAGAGTTTTGAATCAGAAATATGCTACAATTATACTACAATGGATCATATAGCAGACAGAAAATGTCAACCTAGGGTGAGGTTTACACATTTTCACCTTGTCAAAGTTCCTCTGCTTCTTGTCGAGGTTGGCGGCCATTGCATTGGCTCTCTCAACGTCAATCATGAGGTCCTCCACCTCTCCCTGCAGCCTCTGCTTGGTCTTCTCCAGGGAGGCGCACTTGGAGTTTGTCGCCTCAATGGTCTCCTCAGCATCCTGCAGACGCTGGGCCAGCTTTTTCCTGAAGGACAACAGAGGATAGCAATGTTACAATGCATATCACCCTGACCATCCACACACTATATTTGTGTTTTTGCTGTTGCTTGTGACTCACTTAGCCTCCTCCAGCTCCTCTGTGCGCTGGATGGCATCAGTTTCATACTTAGTCCTCCACTGAGCCACCTCACTGTTTGCCTTGGACATGCCACGTTGCAGCTCTGCCTTGGCCTCCTGCTCCTCCTCAAACTGTTCTCTCAGGAGGTCACAGTCATGGCGGGCCGACTGGACACCGTGGGCCAGAGCATTTTTTGCCTGTGAGAGAGAAAGACAAAGAGAGATTAGAGAGATAGTGAAACAAATTACAGGGGAAGTCTCTGAGGATGGCCTAGTCACCGTCTTTCTGAAGATATGCCTCTAAACTCTATGGTCGGTGGTATCCATTTTGGGTCCCTTACCTTGACCTCCTCCTCAATCTGCCTCTTCAGCTCCTCAACCTGCTGGGTGAAGGCCTGTTTGCCTCTGGTCAGCTGAGACACCAGGGCTTCCTTCTCCTCCAGCTGGCGGCCAAACTCACCTGCAAGGATAGAGGGACATCTTGTTAATGGGGTTTCTGACCTCTAAGATTGAATAGTACAGTAGAAACTATGTGGACTGGACTGTCTGGATACAGCACCCAGTACATTATATTGTGTTTTACTGAAGGAAACCATTGGTTTGTTGTTCAATGTTGATGATTGTACCATTTTCTGTCAGGAGTCTGGCCCTCTGTCCGCTGATGTCGTTGATCTGGCGAACATTCTCATCATTCTTTGTCTTGAGCTCGCTCAGCTGGTCCTCAAGAGTACGGCACATCTTCTCCAGATTGCCCTGTTAGTGAAATATGTTCCATCATTACTTTATATATGGGACTTCCGTTCACTTAAATGGTAACGTAGTTGACCCTACTCAACAATGCTTGAACAAAACATCACAACTCACCTTAGCCTTGGCGATGGCCTCCATGTTGCTGGAGAGGTCATCAACCTCCATCTTGAACTCGCTCTTCTCCTTCTCCAGCTTCTGCTTGACTCGCTGCAGGTTGTCGATCTGCTCCCCGAGCTCAGCCACACTGTCGGCCTGCTTCTTGCGCAGAGCGGCGGCTGTGGCCTCATGCTGCAAGGTGGACTCTTCAAGATCACGACGCAGCTTCTGGAACTCAGCCTCACGCTTCTTGTTCATATCAATCTGAGCAGCAGTGGCGCCTCCGGCCTCTTCCAGCCTCTCGCTGATCTCCTCAAGTTCCCTGGAGAGATCGGCCCTCTGCTTCTCAACCTTAGCCCTGGCAGCACGCTCAGCCTCAATTTCCTCCTCCAGCTCCTCAATACGGGCCTAGAACAGAGGGCAGAAGCAGGGAGGATGAACACTACAATGGAATTGAAACAATTTAATGTGTTCATATACAGCCAGTTCCACCAATATATTCAGTGGACAGTGCCCCATTCAGGAACCAAAACCACAACGGTAAGAAGAACCATCTTTTCAATGGTAAGAAGAACCAGTAAGAAGAACCATCTTCCATCCTGTTGAGCCATCAGAAGCCCACAGGAAAAATATGTGCTAGCAGAATAATTGTTTTCAGTAAATAAAGGAAATGATTCAGGTGTGGACTTTCCTGTACTGGAGCTTAGATCCTGTACTGTACCTGGAGTTCCTTGATCTTCTTCTGCAGCTGAGCTCCCAGAGACTGTTCATCCTCAACCTTGCTGAGGAGCTGGCTGGTCTCAAACTCCTTCCTAAGAAACACAAACACGTAGATTGCAGAGTTTTGGTTCAATAGCGTAAAGAGAGAGTATCATACCATTCAGTTTGCTTTTTAAGAATCACATGAAAATGGTAATTCATAATTACAAGAATTAGTCAAGAACAACCATTATTTTGATCAATATGGCAGCTATTATTGTAGTCATTTGTTTGTGTTTACTTCTTGATTTTCTCATCAGCTTGCTGCTTGTCATTCTCCAGGTCCATTATGGACTCCTGGGCCAGTTTCAGATCTCCCTCCAGCTTTCTCTTGGCTCTCTCAAGGTCCATACGGAGCTTCTTCTCTTGCTCCAGAGACCCTTCAAGCTACAAGATAAAAACACTCATATAACGTTCAAATCTAAACAACTGAAGATAATATCATCTTACATACTATCATGGCCAAAATGTCAAACTCCACTCACGTCGTCAACTTGCTGTTCCAGCTTGGTCTTGGCCTTGGTCAGAGTGTTGACTTTGTCCTCCTCTGCCTGTAGGTCATCCAGTGTCTGCTGGTGGGCCTCTTGGAGGGCTTTCTTCTCCTTGGTCAGCTTGGCAACACTCTCATCCATAGACGCCATCTCCTCTGTCAGGTTTTTAACCTGAAAACAGCCACAACAGAATTAGTCTTTGGTTACTTCACCATAAAGGAGTTTGATATGAATTGCATTCATGTCATTTAGGTTACTATAGATTCAACACTAGATGGCATTGTACACCATGCCAGTGTACTGATTGGAAGTCATAAACGAGGGGGGAACATGCAATGAATGTGGGGTTCGCAACTGAAATTCTACTATTTTGTGTCTTATTTTTTCCTGCACCCACATCGTTTTGAGTTGATAATTGTTAGGTTAGACTGTCTCTGGTAAAACTCAAGACCTTGTTTTCAGTGGCGTGCTTCTCCTTCTCCACTTTGGCTAGGGTGAGCTCCAGGTCATCAATGTCCTTCTTCAGCTCAGAGCACTCATCCTCCAGTTTCCTCTTCTTGGCAGTCAACTCAGCATTCATCTCCTCCTCATCCTCCAGCCTCTCGGTCGTCTCTTTGAGTTTGGCCTCCAGCTGAATCTTGCTCTTGATGAGCCCCTCACACCTTTCTTCAGCATCGTTCAGACTCTCTCCTTCCTGGTTTCAGATCAGGAGAAAAAATCAGAAGCCTCACTTTGTGTATCAACATATAGACTTGATTTAGTCAGAGCTCATAGCAAATCACCATAACTTCATGAAATATATTTATAATATGGGCTACAAAAATGTGTGAGTTAGCCACATACTTCACAGTGTGCATGCATGTGTTTGTGTGTGTATTGATGTGTGTGTAAATGTGCCTTTATGAGGGTCGTAGGTCACTCACAGATGCTACTTGGAGCGCCAGGTCTGCCCTCTCCTGCACCAGGGACACCAACTTCTCCTCCAACTGCTTCTTCGTGGCCAGAGCCTTGGCCAGATCTATCTTCATCTTCTCATAGTTCTCCTTCATGTTGGCCAGCTCCTTCTCAGTCTCAGCGCTCTGCAGCAGGGGCTTGATCTTGAAGTACAACTTCATCCATGGCCAGGTTTTCACATTCATGAATGAGCGGATGTTGTACTGGATGGAGAAGACTGAATCTCTGGTTGACAGAAAGTATAGAGTGGCATGGTGAGTGACATGCTTAATAAAGCTACATTCTGGGAGTCAAAGAATAACAAAACGGAGCCCTGTGCCACTTTTGGTATACAGCTGAGGAATGGGTCTAGAGAAATGTAACTAGGCAATTCCATGATAATGGAAGGCTTTTCACTTTAAAATGCATACCAAACAAAAAACCATACAACTCTATGCACAAGGACTAATTTTACAAAAACACATTCACAGGAAGAACTGTGCAGATACAAAGTTAGTTAACAGAATAATACAACTAAGGGATTTTAATGTAATTCTATTACCAAACTTTGAATCTGCAGTGTTTTTCCAGTAAATGTTTTTTTAATTGACTGTGTAAATTGAAATGTAAGCTCCCTTAAGCTCATGAGGCATTTCATAATGGGTTAATATCCCAAATTTAAGGGACAATTGAACAGCTTGCCAAACGTACTTTCTCATTCTGAACAACTCATAACATATACAGTATGTAACCATAATGCATTAGATACAGGTGGTTGACAGAAAGCTTTGCCAAGATGTCTTCTATTCCTCACCTCCTCTCCATCATCTTGGTGAACTCTCTCCTCATGATGAATCCACGGCTGAGAGCCTGGACCATGCCGACCAGAGCGGCCAGCTTCTCATCTCTCATCTCCTCCAGGACACCCAGCAGACCGGCTTTGAAGAACACCTGACACAGGTAAACATGGTCAGATGGTGACAGATAGAAAGGGCTGAATCAAAAGAGTGGAACAATACCACTAGACTGAGTTGATCAACATAAACATTGCAATGCTTACAAACAAACCATGGGATAGGTTGTTTATAAGTTGTTAGTTCTTCTACAGTTGTAGATGAATCATGATATAGATAATTGCAGCCACTGTAACACAATCTAAATGATAATAAGTTGAGTCTCTCTTCTATACTTGTGATGTTTGACTTTCAAGAAGAAAAAAAAATACAACGATTTTCCTCCTTTTCCACAAAGAAGAAAGAACTAAATGATGAATATACCAACTGGAGAGATTTTGAATGGTTAGGGTTAATATTATCATTGAAGTTGTGTTTTGTTGTCAGCCATGGCTGGGGGTACAGTTGAAGTTGGAAGTTTACATACACTTAGGTTGAAGTCATTAAAACTCATTTTTCAACCACTCCACAGATTTCATGTTAACAAACTATAGTTTTGGCAAGTCGGTTAGGACATCTACTTTGTGCATGACACAAGTAATTCATCCAACAATTGTTTACAGACAGATTATTTCACTTATAATTCACTATATCACAATTCCAGTGGGTCAGAGGTTTACATACACTAAGTTGACTGTGCCTTTAAACAGCTTGGAAACTTGCAGAAAATGATGTCATGGCTTTAGAAGCTTCTGATAGGCTAATTGACATCATTTGAGTCAATTGGAGGTGTACCTGTGGATATATTTCAAGGCCTAACTTCAAACTCAGTGCCTCTTTGCTCGGCATCATGGGAAAATCAAAAGAAATCAGCCAAGTAATTGTAGACCTCCACAAGTCTGGTTCGTCCTTGGGAGCAATTTCCAAACGCGTGAAGGTACCACGTTCATCTGTACAAACAATAGTACGCAAGTATAAACACCATGGGACCACGCAGCCGTCATACCGTTCAGGAAGGAGACACATTCTGTCTCCTAGAGATTAACGTACTTTGGTGTGAAAAGTGCAACTCAATCCCAGAACAACAGCAAAGGACCTTGTGAAGATGCTGGAGGAAACAGGTACAAAAGTATCTATATCCACAGTAAAACAAGTCCTATATCGACATAACCTGAAAGGCCGCTCGGCAAGGAAGAAGCCACTGCTCCAAAACCGCCCTAAAAAATCCAGACTGCGGATTGCAACTGCACATGGGGAAAAAGATTGTACTTTTTGGAGAAAAGTCCTCTGGTCTGATGAAAAAAAAATATTATGGCCAACTGTTTGGCTGATGAAACAAAAATAGAACTGTTTGGCCATAATGACCATCGTTATGTTTGGAGGCAAAAGGGGGAGGCTTGCAAGCCGAAGAACACCATCCCAACTGTGAAGCACGGGGGTGGCAGCATCATGTTGTGGGGGTGCTTTGCTGCAGGAGGGAGTGGTGCACTTCACAAAATAGATGGCATCATGAGGAAGGAAAATTATGTGGATATATTGAAGCAATGACCCCAAGCATACTTCCAAAGTTGTAGCAAAATGGCTTAAGGACAACAAAGTCAAGGTATTGGAGTGGCCATCACAAAGCCCTGACCTCAATCCTATAGAAAATATGTGGGCAGAACTGAAAAAGTGTGTGTTAGCAAGGAGGCCTACAAACCTGACTCAGTTACACCAGTTCAGAAAGAATGGGCCAAACATTAATTAATTCGCTACCCAAAATGTTTGACCCAAGTTAAACATTTTAAAGGCAATGCTACCAAATACTAATTGAGTGTATGTAAACTTCTGACCCACTGGGAATGTGATGAAAGAAATAAAGGCTGAAAGAAATAATTCTCTCTACTATTATTCTGACATTTCACATTATTAAAATAATTTGGTGATCCTATCTGACCTAAGACAGGGAATTTTTACTAGGATTAAAAACTGAGTTTAAATGTATTTTGCTAAGGTGTATGTAAACTTCCGACTTCATCTGTATTTGACAGACCTTGGTGTGTCCAAACTTATATTCCTCATGATTCACATCAATGGACCCAAGCAGCTTCTCAGAAGCCTTCTTGTTATCCATGAACTGGCCCTCGGGGATGACACTGGCATTCAGTACTTTATACCTGAATGAGGAGACAGTTTTAACATATGTCAAGTTGTAATAGATTGGTTATATTATGTGAAAGTAAGACCATTCTGATGCTGGGAAAACCCTTGGAGCTGGTATGTCTGTGGTTGTGTGTCTGTCTGTGTGTGTGTGTGTGTGTGTGTGTGTGTGTGTGTGTGTGTGTGTGTGTGTGTGTGTGTGTGTGTGTGTGTGTGTGTGTGTGTGTGTGTGTGTGTCTGTGGTTGTGTGTGTGTGTGTGTGTGTGTGTGTCTGTGTGTGTGTGTGTGTGTCTGTGGTTGTGTGTGTGTGTGTGGTTGTGTGTGTGTGTGTGTGTCTGTGTGTGTGTGTGTGTGTGTGTGTGTGTGTGTGTGTGTGTGTGTGTGTGTGTGTGTGTGTGTGTGTGTGTGTGTGTGTGTGTGTGTGTGTGTGTGTGTGTGTGTGTGTGTGTGTGTGTGTGTGTGTGTGTGTGTGTGTGTGTGTGTGTGTGTGTGTGTGTGTGTGTGTGTGTGTGTACCTCTGCTTGAAGTCAGCATAGAGGATTCTGCTGGGGAAGCCCTTTCTACAGATCCTGATACCCTCCAAAACACCATTACACCTGAGCTGGTGGATAACCAGGAAGTTCTCCATCAAACCTGGTAAATCAAACCAAGTCTCTTTTAATATTCATAAACAGGTTAAAGATTCAGGCCGTTAGGGTTAGTGATACTGTACTGATAAGATGTAATATTTAACTCAGTATTTACCTGGAGTCTTTGACTCGTTGGGGATCAGGCAGCGTACAAAGTGAGGATGAGTGCTCCTCAAGTTGGTCATCAGCTTGTGTAAGTTCTCCTGTTAGAGGGTTACAAACCATTCTCTCAGAAATATTTTATGATCATCAATGCACCTGAAGGACTGAATATAGACATTTGAAGAGCTCACCCTGAACTGGGAGGACACCGTCTGCATGGAGCCACCCTTCTTCTTCCCTCCTTTCTTGGCTTTATCTGTTAAAATCAGGAAAAGTAAGAGATCAATAGAAAAGTACATTTCATAGAGTGGGCAGAATTAATTGAATAATAATAAGAGTCTTTAGTATAAGCATTCTATAAACCAGAGAATGGTGGGATATCGTCACACTTATCTGAATGCAAATGCTGCCAATGAGATTGTGTAAATTAACACATATTGCATGAGTTAATTAACCCAATGAATAACACTGAAAAATGGTGATACGTTCAAAAACTAGTATATTTGTATTTGTCACATGCTTAGTAAACAACAGGTGTACACTAACAGTGAAATGCTTACTTACAGGCCCTTCCCAACAAGACAGAGATAAAAAATTATAAAATGTGGAACAAATCCACAATGAGTAACAATAACTATATACATGTGGTACAAAGTCGTTGAGGTGGATATGTACAGTACATATAGGTAGGTTTAAAGAGGATAGATAATAAACAGTAGCAGCAGCATATGTGATGAGTCAGAAGAGTTAGTGAAAAGAGGGTCAATGCTGATAGTTTGGGTAGCTTTGGTTTACTATTTAGTAGATACTAGTCAGTTGTACAACTGAATGCATTCAACTGAAATGTGTCTTCCACATTTAACCCCTCTGTTCAGGGTTCTGTAAAGTTTAACCGTTTTTATCTCCAAATCATTTCTGGGTAACAGTAAGTACCTTACTGTAATTGTTTTAAATAAAAATTGTCAAAAAGGAACAAAAATGGCTTCATAGCAACAAGCAATTTCTGAAGCAAAAATTTAACTAGGACTGTCTGTTAGTGGTCTGAGTGGGGAGGGGAAAACTGAAAACTAGCTGCTATTGGCAGAGAGGTTTGAAACTCTTTTTTCTTATTGGTCTATTAACTAATGTACCGCCTGGTGATGTCACCAGGCAGTCCAAAACTCCATCTCACCAAAACATGCAGACATTTCAGGCTGTCTTTTCAAACAGCTCTTCCACTAAAAGTGCATTATCTGATTTTCACAATTTCAGAGTATTATTCCAACCTCATAGTGTGGATATATATACAGCGGGTGAAATAAGTATTGAACACGTCACCATTTTCCTCAGTAAATATATTTCCAAAGGTGCTATTGACATGACATTTTCACCAGATGTTGGTAACAACCCAAGTAATACAAAGAAACCAAAACAAATAAGTTCAGAAATTAAGTTATGTGTAATAATGTGAAATGACACAGGGATAAAGTATTGAACACATGAAGAAAGGGAGGTGCAAAAAGGCATGGAAAGCCAAGACAACAGCTGAAAACTATCAGTAATTAAAAAGCAATCCAGCCCCTGTCAGTGCAAATTAATATCAGCTGGTTCAGTCCCAACTGATGGCCTACAAAAAGGTATCATTGCCAAGGTGTCACACAAGACACATCTCATGATGGGTAAAAGCAAAGAGCTGTCTCAAGACCTTCGCAACCTAATTGTTGCAAAACATAATGATGGCATTGGTTATAGGCGCATTTCTAAGCTTCTGAATGTTCCAGTGAGCACTGTTGGGGCCATAATACGGAAGTGGAAAGACAATCATTTCACCATAAATTTGCCTCGACCAGGTGCTCCTCGCAATATTTCTGACAGAGGAGTGAAAAGAATAATCAAAAGAGTTGTCCAAGAGCCAAGGACCACTTGTGGAGAGCTTCAAAAAGACCTGCAATTAGCAGGTACTGTTGTCTCAAAGAAAACAGTAAGTAATGCACTCCACCGCCATGGCCTGTATGCATGCTCACCACGCAAGACTCCATTGCTGAAAAAAAGCATGTTGAAGCTTGTTTAAAGTTTGCTGCACAACATTTGGAAAAGCCAGTGAAATACTGGGAGAATATAGTGTGGCCAGATGAGAGCAAAATTGAACTGTTTGGATGTCATAATACACACCATGTTTGGAGGAGAAATGGCACTGCACATCACCCTAAAAACACCATACCAACAGTGAAGTTTGGAGGTGGGAACATCATGGTGTGGGGCTGCTTTTCAGTAAATGGTACTGGCAAACTTCACATAATTGAAGGAAGGATGAATGGGAAAATGTACCGAGACATTCTTGACAAAAATCTGCTGCCATCTACCAGGATGATGAAGATGAAACGAGGGTGGACATTTCAGCAAGACAATGATCCCAAACACACAGCCAAGGAAACTCTCAACTGGTTTCAAAGAAAGAAAATAAAGCTGCTAGAATGGCCCAGCCAATCACCTGACTTAAATCCCATTGAAAATCTATGGAAATAACTGAAGATCAAGATTCATAGAAGAGGCCCACGGAACCTTCAAGATTTGAAGACTGTTTGTGTGGAAGAATGGGCCAAAATCACACCAGAGCAATGCATGCAACTAGTTTCTCCATACAGGAGGCGTCTTGAAGCTGTCATTACCAACAAAGGCTTTTGTACAAAGTATTAAATAAATATCAGTAAGTGTGTTCAATACTTTTTCCCTGTGTCAATTCCCATTATTACACATTACTTAATTTCTGAACTTATTTGTTTTGGTTTTGTATGTATGGATTACTTGGGTTGTTACCAACATCTGGTGAACATTTCAAGTCAATAGCACCTTTGGAAATATATTTACTGAGAAAAATGGTGACGTGTTCAATACTTATTTCACCCACAGAGGAAAATGTGGGTTGTACCTAGTGCTTAGTTAAATCTTTTGATGTGATATTAGTCTTACCCTCAGGTGGGGCCGCAGGGTACAGGGTAGCCATTAGTTTGACTGAGGCCTTCCCGTACATCAGAATAACTGATTCGTTCAGGGGGTCCTTGTTCTTCTCCAGCCAGCCAGTGATGTTGTAGTCCACAGTGCCGGCGTAGTGTACGAGAGAGAAGTGGGCCTCTGGCTTGCCTTTGGCAGGCTTGGGCTTCTCAAACGCCTTAGTTTTGCCAAGATGTTGGTCGTTCAACTTGTTCTTGAAGGTAGTGTCTGAAGCCTTGGGGAACATGCACTCCTCTTCAAGGATGGAGAAGATGCCCAACGGCTTCACGAAAAGAGATGTATATCAAATTAGTGATATTTACATTTGGAATTCCATTCATTCCTTTAGTAAACTATTATTGCTATTATATGATTCTAGTCCTTTAGGGTCACATAATAGGAGACATATTGAGTTCTCAACCGTCAGATACGTTGCACCACTGTGATGATATATAACACATCGCTTCCCATGAGCTTTGCTGTTGTGGTCCATTACCTTCTCAATAAGTTCAATGCAGGCAGCCAAGTCCATGCCGAAGTCAATGAAGGCCCAGACGATTCCCTCCTTCTTGTACTCCTCTTGTTCCAGGACGAACATGGTGTGGTTGAAAAACTGTTGCAGTTTCTCATTGGTGAAGTTGATGCACAGCTGCTCCATGCTGTTGTACTGTTGATGGAATTTCAAAAGATATAATGTCATTGTACAAGGCTTTAATCCTTCTCAATCACAACTAATTGTCTTGTTCTGGTCTCAAACTCACATCAAAGATCTCAAACCCGGCAATGTCGAGCACACCGATATAGAACTGCCTTGGATTCTTGGTGTCCAACATCTCGTTGATACGGATGACCATCCACAAGAACATCCTCTCATAGATGGACTTGGCCAGAGCCATGACTGCGTTATAAACCTGCAAGGATAATTAATACATGAGATATTGACCAAATTTAGTGATAAGGTGATAAGCACTTGGGAAAAACAACATTAAGCCTACTGTTGAAAAAAACACAATGCACTCGTCCCCAAAATAATTCAGGTGCTCAAAAAATTATAGATCCTGTGTTTCACCTTACCTGAGCCACAGTCTGTCCCTTGGTCACATACTCGTTGCCAACCTTCACTCTAGGGTAGCACAGACATTTCAGCAACTCAGCTGAGTTCAGGCCCAGCAAGTAGCCGATTTTATCAGCCACTGGAGAGAGAACCAACAACAACAGACTCAGCACACAAGATCTCTTGTTTCTGATGTTACACTGACAAAATAGTTTTCCAACTCTTTTGTAAGTTAGGTTTTACAATATGCTTTACATATTGTATATCTATGAATGGGACCCACCCTCTGTGCCGTCTGGCTCGGCCTGCTCCTCACGTTGCTTCTGCTTGAATTTCAAGTTGCCATGGTGCACTACAGCTCCTGTCAGCTTGTAGATGGCCATCTTCTCCTCATTAGTGAAGCCCAGGATTGTAATGGCATCCTGGTATTAGAGAGGAAGTACAACAGTGAAGAACTGAACAGTAGTTTGCTCAGGTACAGTACACTCCAGAACAAATGGGATGGAAAGATTTGACTGGCTTCTCTGTTCCACATGATTACTGTTAGCCAACATACTAGTATGTGGCAGCACAAAATACATTTTACACAGTTCCACAGGGCACTTAGTGGCACGCTCTTGTGGATGTCTTACATGTACCTTAAGGTGAAGTGTGGAGGCATGACAAGAGCCTTGAGACACATGCCTAACCAACCACAAACTTGCCCAGCTGCCACCAAGTTGGAATTGCACAGTGCATTCAGTTTGTATGGTGGTCCTACCCATTCCATATGTAGAGTTGGTTAACCCTTTGTATGACTCACGTCTGTGGCATCCAGCTCTTCCTTGTCGTTGATGCTGGGCACAGTGATATGACCCTGGCTGATCATGGGGAAGTCGTAGGGGTTGGTGGTGATGAGGGTCATTTCTGTGGACAACAGAGAACGGCTTGTCAGTTAAATCACTTTCTACTGTCCTACCTTTACAGTATCTCTCCCTCCTTTACTCAGTAGATGGACTCAATGATACATGTAGTATATAATATTCCTTCACTCACAGTTGAAGAGTACCTATGATAAAAATTACAGACCTCTACATGCTTTGTATGTAGGAAAACCTGCAAAATCGGCAGTGTATCAAATACTTGTTCTCCCCACTGTAGATGCCTTGTTACCTTGGATGTACTCAATGTAATCAAGTTCCACAGATGGGGGGGGGAATAATTTCACCTCTACTTTGACTTACCAACTAGCTCAGGTTTGTGGCCTGTCATCATCTGGTAGAAGATGTGGTAGCCTCTCTCATCGGGCAGCTGGAAGGCCACTCTGGATTTCTCCAGCAGGTCTGAGAGAGTGAGTGAGACAGAGAGCGTGAGACAGAGAGTGAGACAGAGAGGGTGAGACAGAGAGCGTGAGACAGAGAGTGAGTGAGACAGAGAATGAATGAGACAGAGAGGTTGAGACAGAGAGGTTGAGACAGAGAGGGTGAGACAGAGAGGTTGAGACAGAGAGAGTGAGACAGAGAGGTTGAGACAGAGAGGGTGAGACAGAGAGGGTGAGACAGAGAGGGTGAGACAGAGAGGGTGAGACAGAGAGGGTGAGGCAGAGAGGGTGAGACAGAGAGGGTGAGAGAGACAGAGAATGAATGAGACAGAGAGGTTGAGACAGAGAGGTTGAGACAGAGAGGGTGAGACAGAGAGGTTGAGACAGAGAGAGTGAGACAGAGAGGTTGAGACAGAGAGGGTGAGACAGAGAGGTTGAGACAGAGAGGGTGAGGCAGAGAGGGTGAGACAGAGAGGGTGAGACAGAGAGGGTGAGGCAGAGAGGGTGAGACAGAGAGGGTGAGAGAGACAGAGAGAACATAAGAACGTTACATTTGATGATATGATCTCCAAAAAATATTCTGTGTGAAATAAGGAAGGCATTGAGAAACAATCAAACCAACTCACAGGTCTCAATGTCAGCTTTAGCCAGTTTGCCTGCTTGGAAGTGAATCCTGATGAATTTACCCTGTAGTAGAGCATGGGGTTAGAAATATGTAGACAAAATCATTCTAACATTTTACTTTGATAGACCCCTTGAAATGTTAGTTTGTTGGACATCTATTGATATAACTATAAGGAACTACTGAATTTGTCTTTCTCCACAATATAAGGTCACTTCCACAGTATGCCCATCATACTTACAAAGCGAGACGAGTTGTCGTTCCTCACTGTCTTGGCATTACCATAAGACTCCAGCAGAGGGTTAGCTGCAATGATCTGATCCTCAAGAGACCCCTGATTGAGACAAACACAAGTTGCTTAGAAACTAGTAAACACTTTTCTTGAAACAGGATTCATATCCCACAACCTACCTGCATTTTGCTGGGGTCTACTTCCTTCTTGGCACCAGAAACTGCGATGGTGGCGAAGTACTGGATGACACGCTTGGTGTTGACAGTCTTTCCTGCACCGGATTCTCCACTGGTTTATATGACAGAGAAAGAGGTTTTAGTCACAGATTGTGTCAGATTGGCTTTCACTAATAAATAGCATTGAAAAATACACTGTTGATCTGTTTTCTAACAGAAGTAAATAATTAACAAATATTCCCACTCATCGACGTATTATTATACATAGCCTTATCCATTCATAATGTAATGTATTATTACACATAGCCTTATCCATTCATAATGTAATGTATTATTACACATAGCCTTATCCATTCATAATGTAATGTATTATTACACATAGCCTTATCCATTCATAATGTAATGTATTATTACACATAGCCTTATCCATTCATAATGTAATATATTATTACACATAGCCTTATCCATTCATAATGTAATGTATTATTACACATAGCCTAATCCAGGGGTCCCAACTACATTCAGGCAGATTTTTTCTGAGCAGGGGGCTGGAACATAATTACAAATAATTTGTCAAATGGACCGCAAGAAGCAGAAACAGATTGAACAAAAATGTAATAATTTCAAACCTTGATTAAATTGGGATATGATCACATATCTCTCTATATATGCGGGGTAATACTTAAAATAATAATAATTAAAATATTTGATGTCCGACAATGATAATTCAATAAAATATACACTGAGTGTACAAAACATTAGACACACTTGCTCTTTCCATGACATAGACTGGCCAGGTGAATCCAGGTGAAAGCTATTATCCCTTATTAATTAATGTCACTTGTTAAATCCACTTCAATCAGTGTAGATGAAGGGGAAGAGACAAGTTAAAGTAGGATTTTTAAGCCTTGAGACATTTGAGACATGGATTGTGTATGTGTGCCATTCAGAGGGTGAATGGGGAAGACAACATATTGAAGTGCCTTTGAACAGGGTATGGTAGTAGGTACCAGGCACACTGGTAAGGAAACTACAACTTCCTACTACATCTTACAGTTTGGGTTTGATCTGATTTATCTGTAAAGAAACTGCATTGAGCTCAAAGAAAAAAACGAACGAAATGGAATTGAAACAATGAAACTGACATGGTCAGGTAACCTAGTGGTTTAGAGCGTTGGGCCAGTAAATAGAAAGATTGCTGGTTCGAATCCCCGAGCCGGTTAAGGTGGAAAAATCTGCTGTTCTGCCCTTGAGCAAGGCAGTTAACCCCGAACAACTGCTCCCCGGCTGCCGATGATGTGGATTAAGGCAGCCCCCCACACCTCTCTGATTCAGAGGGGTTGGGTTAAATGCAGAAGACACATTTTAGTTGAATGCATTCAGTTGTATAACTGACTAATATCCCCCTTTCCCTAGTTATTAGAAAAATAACAGACATTTTGGTTAATCGCTCAGCACAAACAACTTACGTAATCAGGATGGACTGGTTCTCCTTATCTGTAACCAAAAAAACATATTGCTTTTCATACTCAAGCAAGATTATGGGTGCGTTATTGCATTCATAGCATCATCATGAATTTCATTTTGGAACAATTTCCATTCAAGACTAATTAAATCAGATAAATCTATCCTAGATGAGAAAACAGTGGATTCCCTCCATCCATCCATCCATCCATCCATCCATCCATCCATCCATCCATCCATCCATCCATCCATCCATCCATCCATCCATCCATCCATCCATCCATCCATCCATCCATCCATCCATCCATCCATCCATCCATCCATCCACCCACCCACCCACCCACCCACCCGTCCATCCATCCATCCATCCATCCATCCATCCATCCATCCATCCATCCATCCATCCATCCATCCATCCATCCATCCATCCATCCATCCATCCATCCATCCATCCATCTATTCATCCATCCACCCACCCATCCATCTATGGATGGATGAATAGATGGATGGATGCATTGATGGATGGAGGGAATCCATCCATGAGAGCTCATACCGTTCATCATGAACTGAAAGGCATTATCAGAGACAGAGAAGATATGAGGTGGAGCCTCCACCCTCTTCTTCCCTCTGTAGGCGTTGACAACCTCTTCGTCGTACACGGGGAGCCACTTGTAGGGGTTCACTGTGGCACAGAAGAGCCCAGAGTAGGTCTGGATGAAAGGGATTCAATTAAAATAAGGGATTAGCAAAATCAGATCAAATTACGTCTGTTGGTCTACTGTAGTGGAAGGTTTGGTTCATACCGTTCATTTATGTGCAGTCCTGTATATGTGTGAATTTCTTATGCTAATTTATGCGTGTGTATGTTTATGCAGGTTTCTTACATAGATCATCCATGCTGCATAACGCTCTTTGAGGTTATACAACACAGAGGCTTCGTTCAGGTAGGTCATCATGGCCATGTCCTCAATCTTGTCGTACTTAGGGGGGTTCATCTGATAGATGTCTGCTTCTTTGAACTCTTTTCCTTCCTGAAGCAGTCAGAAATCTATTAATTAGTTCAATCTTTACAAAATGCATGCCCACATTTAATCCAACTACCCACTGACACGTACATGGTTATTCCATGCCATTTTTAAATAGCAGCAAGAAAAATTGTGTGTTTAAAGGTTATATTCTGTTAACAAAAAAACGAAGAAATACTTTGTTGTTACTGATTTCATATTGCCTATTGGCATTTGTTTTTTGATAATTTAGATAATTTTCCAAGAAAGAGTAATTGCACAAACTTGAACTTGACTACTTTTCAGATCAGACTTACCTCCTTAGACCCGTCAGGATTTGTGACTGTCACAGTACACTTTCCATCGGCCCTGGCAGTGACCAAACCCTTGAGGTACAGCTCTACCTTGTCTGTCACATAGCAGGCGTTCTTTGAGTCAAAGGGTGCGGCTTGTGCCTCCATCCTCTCCTTCTCAGGCTTACGAAGGTACAAGGCAGCCTTGCCGTAGATTTGCATCTCCGCATCCGTACTCATGGTGACGGATCACTAGGAAAGAGATGAAACAAGAAACATGATTGACTCTGTGGTGCTTCCTCCCCAGTCAACAGAGTTAGATGAGCGGTATCTCTCACAGAATATTGTTGTCATTTTTATATGAAGACTCAAACCATGTCTCACCTTATTTTTCCCCTCCTACAGATGAATTTGTACTTCTTGGAGGACCCTGGGAAATATTAGGGTGTTGTGAATTCTTAAGCCTTATCACTTAGCCTTTGATATTTTTTATCAAATATTTTTTAATGCCATCATTCAACCCAAATCATTACAGCCATGTCCAATTCAACAACAGGTGCAACTGTTAACTTTAATTGTCACTTTACTAGACATTCTGTAAATAATTTAAATAAATACTCCTGAAAATCCAGTTACAGTCTAGATATAACCACTTCAATTTACAAACAACTGCAGGAGCATCACTTTTGACTGTGAATTAAAGTTACAGATTTGAAGTATAACACCTTTAACGTAAAAATGTATAATAAAAAAAATTGTTTCAATCAATGCCACTTGATTGCATATTGTAAAATTTTACAAGAGACATGTTCAAAGAATATGCAGAACTCAATTCAAACAGTGTAGTTAGCTACTACCTCAGATGCTGAGTGAATATACAAATCTTAGGAGGTGGAGAGTCTTACCACAGAGGAAGAAGGTATCTGACTTATGAAAGCTGGGGTCTCCGCCTCCTTATATCAGGTTGAAAGTGCCAACCAAGCAAAAGTTAATTATGGACCACCCTGGTGAAGGAAATGGATTGGATGAGAGACCTCTGTATTTCTGTGTCTCAGTAGCCCCACCCACTCCCAGGAGCATCACACTCACTACCATTACATGACTTTGTAATGTCATTTTTGTCTCTGAATTGAATTTCAGTAAATGAGATGTAATTTTATAATTATGACAACATCATCGAATCTGAGCTTATTTATTTACATTTTAGTGGCATTAGTCCTTATCAACAATTGTAATCTAAAACAGTAACATTGTTGTAATGTGTAACTTCAGACACAGTCTAACGTTTTTCATCCAAATATGCTTACATTAGTCTTACATCTCATTTTAGCAGACACTCTGGCGCGACTTACAGGAGCAATTAGGGCTAAGTGCCTTGCACATCGACAGATTTGTTTTACCTAATCGGCTCAGGGATTCGAACCACCGACCTTTCAGTTACTGGCCCAAAGCTCTTAAGGGCTAGGCTACCTGCCGCCCCTATGATTCGTTTGTGTTCGCGAGGTTGACAACATTAGCAGAACATTTACATTACACCTCTTCCTCGCATCCTTGCAACAGTTTTTTTGCAACAGTTTTTGTGAATGAAAAACGTCAATATGTTTCCTTCAACATCCTGTGCTTATTCTTCCACCATTGAAATGTTCTAGGCTGTTATGAAACCTCAAGGAGAATCAGGTCCAGCTGGAAAGTGGAAGTTATACTGGTCAGTCAAAACATTTATAAAGTATTTATAAGGTCCCTTTAGATAAGGCCATGCAACAAGACTTAATGAAGGATTAGTAAATGGTTTATAATGGTTTATAAGGACCAAAACAACACACGACAAGTTTTTATTCACAAGCTTGATGTAGTCATTGCATGCAAGGACTAAGGGACCAAATATTACACTTTTGACTACTTTAATACACTATAAGTGAATTCGTCCAAACACTTAAGACTTCTTCAAATGGGGGGGATTAGATATATTAAAGCTTTAATTTCTAAATGAAAAAGAGATATGTATGAAATTACCCTCAAATAAAAGTTGACATTCTGTGCTGTCGCCTAATGTGAAACATTCTATCTCAAATCTAAAATCCTGAAGAATAATGTTAGAGCCCAACATAAATATGTAGCTTTACTGTCCAAATACATATGGAGGGGATTGAATGATCAAACTTGACCTTAGATCATTTTTCTAGACCTTAGAAAAATGAACACCTGACATACCTAATTAGACAACTGTGTTTTTGACCACAAAGCCCTTAACTGACTCTACAGCCATGGGTCTTCTCACAATGTACTGAGCACTGTACAGAGATCAGGGCTGGGGTCATTACAAGTCATACCCCTGATACACTATTATTAACTGGCATTAGTAAACTGGCATAATAAAACTGGCATTGTACATATTTGACGTATTTTGGCAGGGCCCGGGAGGATTCGGACAGGAACTCTTAGTGGTCCAATACATTTTAAGGGTGTGACTCAGGGCTCCATTCAATCTGTAGCGCGGAAGTTCTGCATTGTAGTGCGATTGACAATTAAAGGCAATGTTACCGGAGACTGCATTCACGGTAAATGCTGCATATGTCGGCTCAATAGGAAATGTACTTTACACGTCAACCACACTAGAATGCAGATCTTCAGCGCTACAAATTTTATCGATCCCTTTAGTCTTTGCTTGCAAAGTCGATTTTTATCACCACAGACAGGAGTTTGCCTGAGACACCGCCTTGGCTCATGTCAGCATTTTTAAAAAATGATTTCATCCATTTAAATGTCACAGGCAGTAAAAATCTAAATCTGGAAACGAAATGTCACATGCTGTGGCATGGATCCACAAAACAATCGAGCTGGGCTCGGTTCATTCAGATCTTGTTTTCCAAGTCCCATATTTTCCATAAATCTATTATAGTGGCCAATTAAGGCAATGTGAGGACCTGCTGGTCTGTATCGGATCTCTCTGTGGGCCACAGTATAGGTCAGGGGTACTCAAATACTATTTGAGAAGGTCTGGTCATACAAATGCCCCCCCCCCCCCAACATTTAGCCAAGGAATGAAGACTTTGTCTGTGTGTTCATGCGGTATCTGAGGGACTCAACAACAAACCAATGGGCTGAAAATGTTAGCTGACATGGACTAGTTGATCAACTGTTGTAAATAGCTCTCTTTAATCAACTGTCATAAATAACTATTTTTAATCAACTGTCATAAGTACAGTTGAATTTGGAAATTTACATACACTTAGGTTGAAGTCATTAAAAATAATTTTTCAACCACTCCACAGATTTCATGTTAACAAATTATAGTTTTCGCAAGTCTGTTAGGACATCTACTTTGTGCATGACACAAGTAATTCTTCCAACAATTGTTTACAGACAGATTATTTCACTTATAATTCACTATATCACAATTCCAGTGGGTCAGAAGTTTACATACACTAAGTTGACTGTGCCTTTAAACAGCTTGGAAAATTCCAGAAAATTATGTCATGGCTTTAGAAGCTTCTGATAGGCTAATTGACATCATTTGAGTCAATTGGAGGTGTACCTGTGGATGTTTTCAAGGCCTAACTTCAAACAGTGCCTCTTTGCTCGACATCATGGGAAAATCAAAAGAAATCAGCCAAGACCTCAGAAAAATAATTGTAGACCTCCACAAGTCTGGTTCATCCTTGGGAGCAATTTCCAAACGCCTGAAGGTACCACGTTCATCTGTACAAACAATAGTACGCAAGTATAAACACCATGGGACCACGCAGCCATCATACCGCTCAGGAAGGAGACGCGTTCTGTCTCCTAGAGATGAACGTACTTTGGTGCGAAAAGTACAAATCAATCCCAGAACAACAGCAAAGGACCTTGTGAAGATGCTGGAGGAAACAGGTACAAAAGAATCTATCCACAGTAAAACAAATCCTATATTGATATAACCTGAAAGGACGCTCAGCAAGGAAGAAGCCACTGCTCCAAAACCGCCATAAAGAAGCCAGACTATGTTTACAAACTGCAAATGGGTACAAAGATCGTACTGTCCTCTGGTCTGATGAAACAAAAATAGAATATCTATTTAGAATATCGTTATGTTTGGAGGAAAAAGCGGGACGCTTGCAAGCCGAAGAACACCATCCCAACCGTGAATCACGGGGGTGGCAGCATCATGTTGTGGGGGTGCTTTGCTGCAGGAAGGACTGGTGCACTTCACAAAATAGATGGCATCATGAGGAAGGAAAATTATGTGGATATATTGAAGCAACATCTCAAGACATCAGTCAGGAAGTTAAAGCTTGGTCGCAAATGGGTCTTCCAAATGGACAATGACCCCAAGCATACTTCCAAAGTTGTGGCAAAATGGCTTAAGGACAACAAAGTCAAGGTATTGGAGTGGCCATCACAAAGCCCTGACCTCAATCCTATAGAAAATGTGTGGGCAGAACTGAAAAAGCTTGTGCGAGCAAGGAGGCCTACAAACCTGACTCAGTTACACCAGGTCTGTCAGGAGGAATGGGACAAAATTCACCCAACTTATTGTGGGAAGCTTGTGGAAGGCTACCTGAAACATTTGACCCAAGTTAAACAATTTAAAGGCAATGCTACCAAATACTAATTGAGTGTATGTAAACTTCTGACCCACTGGGAAACAAAAGCTGAAATAAATCATTCTCTCTACTATTATTCTGACATTTCACATTCTTAAAATAAAGTTGTGATCCTAACTGACCTAAGACAGCGACTTTTTACTAGGATTAAATGTCAGGAATTGTGAAAAACTGAGTTTAAATGTATTTGGCTAAGGTGTATGTAAACTGAGTTTAAATGTATTTGCCGAAGGTGTATGTAAACTGAGTTTAAATGTATTTGCCGAAGGTGTATGTAAACTGAGTTTAAATGTATTTGCCGAAGGTGTATGTAAACTGAGTTTAAATGTATTTGCCGAAGGTGTATGTAAACTGAGTTTAAATGTATTTGCCGAAGGTGTATGTAAACTGAGTTTAAATGTATTTGCCGAAGGTGTATGTAAACTGAGTTTAAATGTATTTGCCGAAGGTGTATGTAAACTGAGTTTAAATGTATTTGCCGAAGGTGTATGTAAACTGAGTTTAAATGTATTTGCCGAAGGTGTATGTAAACTGAGTTTAAATGTATTTGCCGAAGGTGTATGTAAACTGAGTTTAAATGTATTTGCCGAAGGTGTATGTAAACTGAGTTTAAACGTATTTGCCGAAGATGTATGTAAACTGAGTTTAAATGTATTTGCCGAAGGTGTATGTAAACTTCTCACTTCAACTGAACATCTCTAATGTCTTTAATGACAGACATGACAAGAGGAAAACTGCACATTTCGAAATTGCAGCTTCTGCATTCTACTGTTAAAAAACAAATCAATATATACTATGATTGTTTTTTGTCGGGAGCTGTGGTCCTTATTGACCCCGTTCTGGGTCCGGATGCGGACCGCAGCCCGCCTGTTGAGGATGGCTGGTATAGGTTAAGAGGTTTTCACTTTTGAGCATGCATCATGACATCAATGGAGGGCTAAATGTAATATTAATGTCATACATACAAGAAGTCGTCAACATTATGACCCTCTGTCAGCGACCTTCTCCTTAGCCAATGTCCATGTTCTGAAACTCGGTGTTAGAAATACATGCAGCCTAAAGTTGTTAAGGATTGTTTTCTGACCCTCTGTCATAGAGATGGTATCAAACCACAGCTGCTGAGCTGTTCTTGAAACTCCAATTTGATCCCATACAGTCGATGGCAGAGTTACAAGAAGTATACCAAAGCAACAGATAATTTACAAGCCTGATATGACCATGTGTCAGAAATACATCCAGCTTCCACAGCAATATATATAAAGTAATTTGGCATTTGCTTTATTGCCATTTGAGATGTGCACCAGAAGATATGCCCATATACAAAACAGACTTTTATCTGATTTGGCCATTATACGGACCAGTCAAATACTTGCTTCTTTTTGGACATCTTTATTTTTAGTCTTTCAAATGTCAAGACAACACAGGTTGTAGGAAGACACAGTCAAGGACAAGAAAAGTAAAGTCCATTACAGAGAACATCAATAAAACTGTGAATCCCACACCCTCCCTTCAGCTGCAGCTGTTGGAACTAATGCGTCTGGGGGAGCAGGATGCTCGTCCTAGCCAAGCCTTTGGAATAGTGAGGACAAGTGGCAGCCCAATCCACTAGATGGCCCAACCAATGATCAATGTTTAGAAGTGAAACACCACACATCCAGTTTTGGAAGACTGATTTAAATCACGGGGGAAATTTTGAATAGAAGTTGAATAGGAGGCGTTAACAATGCCTTCTGGAAATGTTATAAAGTCCATAAATTATGGGTGGAGTTAGAAAGTTGGCTTTTAATCCATCTGTCTGCATTTTTCATGACATGGCAGTGAGATAAAATGGTGCCGTTGAAGTTTGTCTTGTAGGACTGTTGTGCAGAGTTGAATAGGCAGAGATGGAGGCAGGCATGGAGGTATAGATATATGGACATTGCATAGGCAGAGATGGAGGCAGGCATGGAGGTATAGATATATGGACATTGCATAGGCAGAGATGGAGGCAGGCATGGAGGTATAGATATATGGACATTGCATAGGCAGAGATGGAGGCAGGCATGGAGGTATAGATATATGGACATTGCATAGGCAGAGATGGAGGCAGGCATGGAGGTATAGATATATGGACATTGCATAGGCAGAGATGGAGGCAGGCATGGAAACTGTATGTTTTGGTTTAGTCCCCAGGACCTCACCTACAGGAGTTTATTTATTGTTATTTCCCCTGCGTTACAAATAGCCTTGACCTCTACAGCAGCTGTTATATCTTGGATGACTGAAGACCTGATGAAAAGAGCCTCTACTTTATAGTTCAGCAATTTATCCCACGAACAGGGCCATATCTGCTGAGGGACTTGCATACAACTTTAATATCACAATCGTCTCAATGTTGTACACAATTTGTTTGATGGGAACCGGGTTTATGTTCATTAGGCACACCCCAGTAAAACATTAAATAAATAACTAAGACTAGTAAGTGCCATTAAAGGAACGGGGTTGACCGTGACGATTGACGTTTTAATCTTAAATCGGCCATAAATCCCCTTCTGACAGAGGGAATGGAAGCTTGTTGTGTGCAACAGCGAGGGGCAATTGAATGCAGTCGCATGTATTCATGGATGCCCAAAAATGTATCCCCAAAAAAACATACAAAATAATGTATTTTTCGTCTCTGTGTTTCATAATTCGCAAGAGGCTGAATGTATCTCACCGGAGAAGGCATCGGAGCGGACGAAAACCGGTGGCCAGACTGGCTATATGGCAGGAGGTCTCCTCTACGCCGGTGCCCAGTCCGGGACCGGTCGCCAGCCCCTCTCCAGAGCCGGAGCTCCTCGCCAAGAGGCTGAATGTATCTCAACGGAGAAGGCAACCGAGCTAATGAAAACCGGTGGCCAGCCCAGCTACATGGCAGGAGGTCTCCTCTACGCCGGTGCCCAGTCCGGGACCAGTCGCCTGTCCCTTTCCAGAGCCAGAGCTCCTCGCCAAGAGGCTGAATGTATCTCACCAGAGAAGGCATCCGAGGAGAGCCCACAGTCCTTAGTAGGCCTCGTCAGTGGCACTGAGTTATCCTCAAAAGAAGGTGTTTAACTTGTCTGGAAGCAAGTCGTGGCTGGTTTTCCCTTTGTAGTCCGTGATTGTCTGTAGACCCTGCCACATACGTCTCGTGTCTGAGCCATTGAATTGCGACTCCACTTTGACTCTGTACTGACGTTTTGCCTGTTTGATTGCCTTTCAGAGGGAATAACTACACTGTTTGTATTTGGCCATATTCCCAGTCACCTTGCCATGGTTAAATGAGGTGGTTCGCGCTTTCAGTTTTGCCCGAATGCTGTCATCTATCCACGGTTTGTGGTTTGGGTAGGTTTTAATAGTCTCAGTGGGTACAACATCTCCTATACACTTTGTGATGAACTCGTATCCGTGTATTCGTGGATGTTATTCTCTGAGGCTACGCGGAACATATCCCAGTCCTCGTGATCAAAACAATCTTAAAGCATGGATTCCAATTGGTCAGACCAGCATTTAATGGACCTTTGCATGAGTTCTTCCTGTTTGAGTTTCTGCCCATAGGAAGGGAGGAGCAAAATGGAGTCGTGATCAGATTTGCAGAGGGGAGGGCAGGGGAGAGCCTTGTAGGCAGTCCAATGTTTTCCCAGAGTGAGTACTACAGTCAATGTGTTGGTAGAACTTTGGTAGAGTTTTCCTCAAATTTGCTTTGTTACAATCCCCAGTTACAATTCATGAGGCCTCAGGATATGTGGTTTCCAGTTTGCATAAAGTCCAATGTAGTTCTTTGAGGAACGTCTGTGACTATAACAGAAGAGAATTCTCTTGGGAAGTAATACGGTCGGCATTTGATTGTGAGGTATTCTAGGTTGGGTGAACAAAAGGACTTTAGTTTCTGTATGTTATCACAATCACACCCAGAGTAGTTAATCATGAAACATACACCCCCGCCTTTCTTTTTCCTGAAGAGTTCTTTATTCCTGTCTGTGGGATGTACTGAGATCCCAGCTGGCTGCATGGACGGGGACAGTATATCCCGAGAGAGCCATGGTTCCGTAAAACAGAGTATGTTAAATCCCTGATGTCTCTCTGGAAGGAGATCCTCGCCCTGAGGTTGTCTACTTTATTATCCAGGGACTGAACATTAACAAATAGTATACTCGGAAGTGGTGGATGGTGGCCACACCTCCTGAGTCGGACTAGAAGTCCACCCCGAATAACAGGTGAGAGAACACCGCCAAAGTGTAGAACCAGCTCACCTGGTTATACACTGATTTGACTTTCAGATGTTCAATGTTTCTTCCAGAAATCATTTAAAATATGAGTTTCACCATATTAAAAACGAGTACAGTTCACGTAACAGGGTTGACCTTAATGTGGGACAGACGTAAATTAATCACATGACATAAATAATCTTCAGAAATTACTTTGTTGACGCAAGAAATTAACTAGGGCTTTACAATGATGGTGACATGTTGGTTAGGTGGGTTAAGATCAAGTCGGAAGAAGGGAAGATTTACAGAGTGGCCTATATTAAGGCACTTAATTTACTATAATGGGCTTTAAATTCAATATTGGAGCACAATTTCTACTTAAAATGTCAAAGGACTGCAAAACGTACTGTATTTGTGGAACGACCCAGGTAATGACATGGAGAGAGATGGGACTGTTTGGGAAGGAGTTCAGCCCCTCTGTGATTGGTCCTGTTGTTGTGCCTCAGTTGCTCCTGCAGCCAGCAATACACCTAACTTTGCTTTAGAGGGTAAGAGCTGGTGAGGAAGGAGTAGAGGGGCATGACAGATGGGGGTAGTTGTGAGGTTCCTCTGGGTTCCAGCACAATGAGGAGGTGGATGTTCTCGCTAAGCAGGCTCTCAAACATCCTAATGTCAGCATGGAAATTACAATCAATAAACCAGAAGATAAGGGGTTAATAAGAACAGTGGTTAAGAAAAGGGCAAAAGTTGTGGAACAGGGTGGGAAAGGTACGACACCTGTATAAGATCTAAGAGAAGGGAGGGAAGTGTAAACACAAGGATGAGACTGGGACACACAAGGATGAGACTGGGACACACAAGGATGAGACTGGGACACACAAGGATGAGACTGGGACACACAAGGATGAGACTGGGACACACAAGGATGAGACTGGGACACACAAGGATGAGACTGGGACACACAAGGATGAGACTGGGACACACAAGGATGAGACTGGGACACACAAGGATGAGACTGGGACACACAAGGATGAGACTGGGACACACAAGGCTGAGACTGGGACACACAAGGATGAGACTGGGACACACAAGGATGAGACTGGGACACACAAGGCTGAGACTGGGACACACAAGGATGAGACTGGGACACACAAGGATGAGACTGGGACACACAAGGCTGAGACTGGGACACACAAGGATGAGACTGGGACACACAAGGATGAGACTGGGACACACAAGGCTGAGACTGGGACACACAAGGATGAGACTGGGACACACAAGGATGAGACTGGGACACACAAGGCTGAGACTGGGACACACAAGGATGAGACTGGGACACACAAGGATGAGACTGGGACACACAAGGATGAGACTGGGACACACAAGGATGAGACTGGGACACACAAGGATGAGACTGGGACACACAAGGATGAGACTGGGACACACAAGGCTCAAACTGGGGGACACAAGGCTGAGACTGGGACACACAAGGCTGAGACTGGGACACACAAGACTGAGACTGGGACAGACAAGACTGAGACTGGGACACACAGCCTACATGCATATTAATGTTTAAAAATTATCCACTGGAAGTTTGATCACTGCTAGGACGGGATACAGACTGTGGAACACATCCTATTTCAGTGCCAGCAGTATGGGAGGTTTAAGGAATCATGGTATTGAGGATCCAAGTTTAATTGAGTTGTTAAGAAAACCTTCAGGTGTTGTTGCATTTCGTTTATGACTGGTTTAAGGGTCTGGAAGAAGAAAATAGTTCTCAATCTCAAAGCCCACACTCCAGTACAGTAAGTGGCGGTAAAGCACCATTAACGTTGGATGCCAACCGCTGATAAACCCCACTAAAGAAGATGACCTGTCCCAACGCAGACGCCGTAGTTGTACCAAAGATTATTTATAACTAACTCAAGATAGACCTTAACTTGTCGTTTCCAATGGGAGCAAATGAATCATAGTGGGCAGAACAAGCAAGGAGGTGGGCAGAGCCAAGTACGAGCTTGCGACCTCCTATTTGCGCGTTGTAGCATGTATTTGCATATTTACTTTAGGGAACAGAAAACTGTATTGAGATCAAATGTTTTATCGATGAGAAAATGTGCAGAATGTTTGCCAAAATCCATCTTGCTCCATTTCTCCCACTGCCGGCCACTGGCCTTCCTCTCGTCACCATATTTGGTGGTGAGTGGAAACGCCAACTGGATGCTTCACATATATACTTCCGGTGCAACATCTACGTCACTGTGGTTGTTACTATCTGACGAAAGGTTGTAGAAATTTAGCTATTAGCTAGCTACCTAGTTGTCAGACAAACACCATGTCTAGCAGAGGAGGAAAGCCGAAGAAAGGTAACGTTACCAGTGAGCAGGAGGAAGAGGAGCTGCCGCTTCAAGCTGTGCTAGTCGCCGATAGCTTCAACCGGAGGTTTTTCCCCATCTCCAAAGACCAACCCAGGGTATGAGGTGATGCCGTGGTTGAATAACCCTAGGTGGCATTTGGAACGGAGAGTGCAATGGATGACAGCGCTAGCATAGCTAGTTAGCTACCGTTCTTGCAGCAACCTCGTGTTCCTGAAATGCAACATTTCATAACAATTATGGCCAATATGTTTTCCTGCTAGCCAGTTAGTAACATTTGTGGGAGAAAATCTATGGGAGCCACATGCCAGCAGTTCTTGTTGGTAACTTAGCAAGGTAGCGAGCCAGCTAATTTAGCACTGTTCCAGATGTCATGATATGGTTATCTCTTTAAGTGGGACACAATCAGATCCATGTAGCTAGACGAATCGTGACAAAAGCACAATTACAACAATCATGTTAATTTATTAATCCTGCTAATAAATGGACCCCATCCTATGCTTTATATGTGAGACTCCAAACCACATCTCTGCTGTGTTTTGGGCCATCCAGGCTCTCCTACCGTTGGGCAATGTGGCCATGATAGACTACACCCTGGAGTTTCTAACATCCACTGGGGTTCAGGAGACATTCGTCTTCTGCTGCTGGATGTCCAACAAGATCAAGGACCACTTGCTGTAAGAACACACATACACACACTGTCTGACCAGGAAAAACTAGTCATAGACAATATTTCTGGCCCAAACACGCGCGCATACAGGTTTTTTATTTTTTCAATATAAATGTTCCCTCATCCTCCCAACAGTAAGTCCAAGTGGTGTCGCCCCACCTCTGCCAACGTGGTCCACATCATCACCTCTGATCTGTACCGTTCCCTTGGCGACGTGCTGCGGGATGTGGACGCCAAGACTCTGGTGAGGAACGACTTCATCCTGGTCTACGGAGACGTGGTGTCCAACATCGACGTCAGCCAGGCCCTACAGGAGCACCGGTCAGTCACCCTTGACCTTAGACAACAGGGCTGAAGAAAAAGCCTGCACACCCAGCATCTCTCCAGGAGGAGGTTTTGGCACCAAGCATCTCTCCAGGAGGAGGGTTTGCGTGGCCAATCCTCATGAGTTGGCTAAAACTCTTCTTGGAGAGCTACAGATACTGGGCGTGCCAGCTTTTGCACCAGCACTGCTTTAACATAGCACACTTGATCCAGCTATTCAAGACTGTGATGAGCAGCTGATTAGTAGAATCAGGTGTATACAATGTAATACACCAATGGGCGGGTAGACCTTTTCATATTGATTATGTATTAACTAGGATTTATGTTGTTCTTGAAGGCACCGGCGTAAGGTGGACAAGAACATCTCTGTGATGACCATGGTGTTCAAAGAGTCTTCTCCCGGCCACAAGTCTCGCTGCGAGGAGGATGACGTGATAGTTGCCATAGACAGCAAGAGCAAGCGTGTCCTCCACTACCAGAAGACACAGGGCCTTAAGAAGCTACAGTTCCCCATGGTAACGTGACAGTTCCCCATGGTAACGTGACAGTTCCCCATGGTAACGTGACAGTTCCCCATGGTAACGTGACAGTTTCCCATGGTAACGTGACAGTTCCCCATGGTAACGTGACAGTTTCCCATGGTAACGTGACAGTTCCCCATGGTAACGTGACAGTTCCCCATGGTAACGTGACAGTTCCCCATGGTAACGTGACAGTTCCCCATGGTAACGTGACAGTTCCCCATGGTAACGTGACAGTTCCCCATGGTAACGAGGGATAGAATAGAGTAAATCGTAGAGAAACAAACACAAGGTTTCTAAGCAAAGATAAACATGTAGATATGAAGTCCTGAACCTCAGAATGTGTGGACTGACTCTTTTCTATTTATGTATCATTGCAGAACATTTTCCAACATGGAAGTGATGAGTTTGAAGTCAGACATGATCTGCTGGACTGCCACATCAGTATCTGTTCTCCACAGGTAATCCACTGTCTGGGCAATTCCATGGAATTCCAACTGAATTATGCAGAGACTTTAAAATGTATACCAAACAAAAACCATTGATTTCAAAGTTTAACAAACCATAGAATTTCAACAGAAAGTTTGCATCTGCACAGTTTTTCCAGTAAATGTTGTTTTGTTTAGTTTACTGTGTAAATTCTTCAAAGTAAGTTGTGTGGTATGTTAAACTTTTGAATTCAATGGTTTTTGTTTAGCATACATTTTAGAGTGAAATATCAGATTCTCATTCCTTTACTGTGGAATGGCCCGTCTTTAACTAGGGGGGGATTGAGTGAGCTGCAAGCCTCTTGTATGGAAGACATGACACTGGTTGTTTACAGGTAGCTGAGCTCTTCACAGACAACTTTGACTACCAGACCAGGAATGACTTTGTCAGAGGGATTCTGGTCAATGAAGAGGTATGAGAAGACAAATTCTGTGATTTTTGTATTGAAACCAGAACAGCCCAAGCAATGCCCCAACCATAGCTTATACACATCCTTACCGAGCTACCATCTCCTCCCACTGTAGATCCTGGGCAACCAGATCCACCTGTATGTAACACAGGATGGCTATGGAGCCCGCGTGTCCAACCTGCAGATGTACGACTCAGTCTCCTCAGACATGGTGCGTCGCTGGGTCTATCCCCTCACCCCCGAGGCCAACTTTACAGACCAGCGGGGGCAGGGGTGTACCCACTCCCGCCATAATGTCTACCGGGGCGCAGGGGTCAGCCTGGGGCACGGCAGCCAGATGGAGGAGAACGTTCTGATTGGTCAAGACACCAGCATCGGGGCCAACTGTCATATATCGAACAGCGTCATTGGCAACAACTGCAGCATAGGTAATATACTGTTACAGTTTGTACAGCGTTCGTACGGTCATGAAAATCATGCCATTTTTAAATTGTGTTTTCCAGGCCTGGAAAAGTCCGAAAAGTCATAAAATGTATTTCACAATGTCTGTTAATGTTATTTATTTAGGCACAGTTTTTAAATATTGG
Organism: Thymallus thymallus; assembly: GCA_023634145.1. NCBI lineage: Eukaryota > Metazoa > Chordata > Actinopteri > Salmoniformes > Salmonidae > Thymallus > Thymallus thymallus. Next base: position 3,946,201 of record CM042382.1, read on the forward strand.
ATAAATAAAATAAAAATTAATATCAGCCTGGATTGAATGGTGCATCGACTGATCAGTTTCTCAAAGAGAGAGAGAGACAGTAGGACATTGCAGCAGCAGGTAGGCCTAGCCTATTAATATATTTGGGCGGCAGGTAGCCTAGCGGTTAGAGCATTGGGCCAGTAACCGAAAGGTCGCTGGTTTGAATACCCGAGCCGACAAGGTGAAAAACCTGTTGATGTGTCCTTGAGCAAGGCACTTAACCCTAATTTGCTCCAGGGTCTGACCCTGTAGGTTGGCCGTCATTGTAAATAGAAATGTGTTCTTAACTGACTTGCCAAGTTAAATAAAAACTATGGTAAAAAAGACTGACTAGGTAGCCAATTCAAAAAATATCTTGTTGAGCTGTTATTAGCATGTATTCATGTTTCCGTCAAAAACATTCCACCAACACTCGCAAATACAAAGTTGATTAACATTTTGGAACGATTCATACGATTTATTTAAATAATTATTTTTTTGTCAAAACTAACGATTCACTTCAACATTGTATTAGTTGGGATTCAGTTCAATCGCGGTGAATCGAATCGTAAATGAAAATAATAATTTGATTAACATTAATTTTGGGAAACAATATTAGATGTAGCCTTTGTATTATGTGGCTTCAACTTGTTCTGTAGATGGTTCAGTTGATTTAGGCATCTAATTATGGGTCATTGCAACTCAATGGATGCTAGTCAGCCTGCAAAGTCAACACTTCCAAGGTAGCTAAGATGAATATGACTAAACTAGAAATGGTGTGTTTCCTGAAGAACATTTCAGCTTCAGCTGAATAAAAATATTGTAGCCTGCCATTTGGTCTTTGTTATATTGAATGAAATTATTTCAATAGGCATAACACATAATTGGTTGCAATGTTATACATTAAGGGTGGTCCACCATCCTCCAGTAGAGCTAATGGGTGGGCAGGCTTTTATTCCAGTCCCCATCTAACAAACCACATTTTTTAAATGAGCTGCTCAAACAGACCTTGATAAACTGTCTCTGATGTGTTTGAGCAGGGCTTGATCAAAATCCTGCAAACCCAGCAGCTCTCCAGACTGAGGGTTGACCACATGTGTTTTATACAGTTGTCTAAAAGGTATTCTACTTTGTGGAGTTTAAGTGCCTTGCTCTACGACAGATATGGTACATGGTATCAGAGAGCAGCATCCCAGTTTTGATACCACATTACACATACTTTATATGTACATAGAGACAACACCAAGTGTTGATCATGGAAATTTAGTTAGTCATGGAAAAGTCATGATCTGTCAAAATGTAAATGAACCCAGTTTCTATCATAGGTACTGCAGTGAAGCTATCAACTGAACTTAGTTCTGTACCATAGGTAGTCATGAGGTTACATTGTGGAAACCTCATCTGTCCATTCGGTATAAACATTCTGAGTGAATCCATGTTTCCTTCAATCTGTTCTTCACTCTGCATTACTAGTCTGCTAAATTCTCTAAGATGCCAGTGATCCTGGAGAACCTAGCTGATTAGAAAGTCAGGCTCTAACACCTCTCTCTGTCTCTCTGTAGGGGACAATGTGGTATTGGACCGGGCCTACATCTGGAACAACGTACACATCTCCAGCAACGTGGAGATTCACCAGTCAGTAGTGTGTGATGGGGCGATGGTCAAAGAGGCTGTACACCTCAACAAACAGTGTGTCCTCGCATACAACGTAAGGCAGCTAAGTCTTTACAACCAAATAACACTGTTTTACTTTCTGTAGTGCTTTTCAGTAGCTCTCAAAGTACTTTAAATTGTAGGTGCTCATTGAAATATTTATGTAAACATTAGCTACAAATTGTAAACACTAGCATTGAACATGTTTTTTTTGCTTTGTTTTTCCTAATATCAAAATGTTATCAGCTACAATAACCTTTAGAGTAACTAGAACACTTCAGGAGTATTTTCATTATTCCATGTTGTCTGTTTCCCAGGTGGTGATTGGTCCGAACCTGTCCCTCCCAGAAGGGACTGTGGTGTCCATGCATCACCCTGAGGAAGAGGAGGAAGATGATGATGAGTTCCTCAGTGATGACCAGGAGGTGGGACACAGCAAAGACAAGAACCGTCAGAAAGGTATGTATTAGTAGTATATGCTACTCCATGTCAATGACAGTGAGCAAAACCTTGTTGACTGTACTGTAACATTATACCCTTAACTCCCTGTTTCACCTGGCCAGCGTTTAATCCAGCGGAGGTAGGGCCTGAGGGAAAAGGTTATATCTGGAAGGCCAGTCTGGACGACACTGAGGATGAAGACCTGGCACAGTGTCTATGGGGTAGGCCACTTTCAAAACAAAACTCATGCAAGGTAGTCTGCTGTGTGTGAAGAGACTGGGTGAGGCCAGTTGTCCATGCCCTCAGTCATAAAATATATCACTTGTCTCCCTAGGCCTGGTGCTGAACCCTGACCCAGAGAGTGACAGTGAGAGTGAGGCCAGCGAGGAATCTCAGGATCGCAGTCGCAGTGTCTCACCTGAGATTGACGACGTCAAAGGTGAGGGGTACTGAATGATATATTAATTGATTAGTTGAATTGATGTCAAAAATGACACACAGCCATAACAAGAATGCGTTTTTGTAGCTTTCCAGTTGGAAGTGTTGGGGACACTACAGAGAGGTTTGGAGGAGAACATAGTCTGTGACAACCTGGTGCTAGAGATCAACTCTCTCAAGTAAGTAGTAGTCAGCTCCTGATAAGAGTAAGCCGTAGTCAGCTCCTCATAAGAGTAAGCCGTAGTCAGCTCCTGATAAGAGTAAGCCGTAGTCAGCTCCTGATAAGAGTAAGCCGTAGTCAGCTCCTGATAAGAGTAAGCCGTAGTCAGCTCCTGATAAGAGTAAGCCGTAGTCAGCTCCTGATAAGAGTAAGCCGTAGTCAGCTCCTGATAAGAGTAAGCCGTAGTCAGCTCCTGATAAGAGTAAGCCGTAGTCAGCTGCTCATAAGAGTAAGCCGTAGTCAGCTCCTCATAAGAGTAAGCCGTAGTCAGCTCCTCATAAGAGTAAGCCGTAGTCAGCTCCTGATAAGAGTAAGCCGTAGTCAGCTCCTGATAAGAGTAAGCCGTAGTCAGCTGCTCATAAGAGTAAGCCGTAGTCAGCTGCTCATAAGAGTAAGTAGTAGTCAGCTGCTCATAAGAGTAAGCCGTAGTCAGCTGCTCATAAGAGTAAGCCGTAGTCAGCTGCTCATAAGAGTAAGCCGTAGTCAGCTCCTCATAAGAGTAAGCCGTAGTCAGCTCCTCATAAGAGTAAGCCGTAGTCAGCTCCTCATAAGAGTAAGCCGTAGTCAGCTCCTCATAAGAGTAAGCCGTAGTCAGCTCCTCATAAGAGTAAGCCGTAGTCAGCTCCTCATAAGAGTAAGCCGTAGTCAGCTCCTCATAAGAGTAAGCCGTAGTCAGCTCCTCATAAGAGTAAGCCGTAGTCAGCTCCTCATAAGAGTAAGCCGTAGTCAGCTGCTCATAAGAGTAAGCCGTAGTCAGCTCCTGATAAGAGTAAGCCGTAGTCAGCTGCTCATAAGAGTAAGCCGTAGTCAGCTGCTCATAAGAGTAAGCCGTAGTCAGCTGCTCATAAGAGTAAGCCGTAGTCAGCTGCTCATAAGAGTAAGCCGTAGTCAGCTGCTCATAAGAGTAAGCCGTAGTCAGCTGCTCATAAGAGTAAGCCGTAGTCAGCTCCTCATAAGAGTAAGCCGTAGTCAGCTCCTCATAAGAGTAAGCCGTAGTCAGCTCCTCATAAGAGTAAGCCGTAGTCAGCTCCTCATAAGAGTAAGCCGTAGTCAGCTCCTCATAAGAGTAAGCCGTAGTCAGCTCCTCATAAGAGTAAGCCGTAGTCAGCTCCTCATAAGAGTAAGCCGTAGTCAGCTCCTCATAAGAGTAAACCGTAGTCAGCTCCTCATAAGAGTAAGCCGTAGTCAGCTCCTGATAAGAGTAAGCCGTAGTCAGCTCCTGATAAGAGTAAGCCGTAGTCAGCTCCTGATAAGAGTAAGCCGTAGTCAGCTCCTGATAAGAGTAAGCCGTAGTCAGCTCCTGATAAAAGCTAACTCTGTGCAATAGTTTTATAACATATTGTATCCAGCTAAATGTTGCTCCACGCAACTATCTTCAAAGTATAGGTCTAGTACTTCCTCTCTCCCACCAGGTATGCTTATAACATCACTCTCAAGGAGGTAATGCAGATTCTGACCAGAGTTGTTCTGGAGTATCCCTTCCAACAGCAGGGGACGCTACTTACCACCCTACAGTACACAGGTTTACTACTGCCTGTAAGTACCTACAACCACCACCCTACAGTACACAGGTTTACTACTGCCTGTAAGTACCTACAACCACCACCCTACAGTACACTGGTTTACTACTACCTGTAAGTACCTACAACCACCACCCTACAGTACACTGGTTTACTACTGCCTGTAAGTACCTACAACCACCACCCTACAGTACACAGGTTTACTACTGCCTGTAAGTACCTACAACCACCACCCTACAGTACACGGATTTACTACTGCCTGTAAGTACCTACAACCACCACCCTACAGTACACAGGTTTACTACTGTCTGTAAGTACCTACAACCACCACCCTACAGTACACTGGTTTACTACTGCCTGTAAGTACCTACAACCACCACCCTACAGTACACTGGTATACTACTGCCTGTAAGTACCTACAACCACCACCCTACAGTACACAGGTTTACTACTGCCTGTAAGTACCTACAACCACCACCCTACAGTACACTGGTTTACTACTGCCTGTAAGTACCTACAACCACCACCCTACAGTACACTGGTTTACTACTGCCTGTAAGTACCTACAACCACCACCCTACAGTACACTGGTTTACTACTGCCTGTAAGTACCTACAACCACCACCCTACAGTACACTGGTTTACTACTGCCTGTAAGTACCTACAACCACCACCCTACAGTACACTGGTTTACTACTGCCTGTAAGTACCTACAACCACCACCCTACAGTACACTGGTTTACTACTGCCTGTAAGTACCTACAACCACCACCCTACAGTACACTGGTTTACTACTGCCTGTAAGTACCTACAACCACCACCCTACAGTACACTGGTTTACTACTGCCTGTAAGTACCTACAACCACCACCCTACAGTACACTGGTTTACTACTGCCTGTAAGTACCTACAACCACCACCCTACAGTACACTGGTTTACTACTGCCTGTAAGTACCTACAACCACCACCCTACAGTACACTGGTTTACTACTGTCTGTAAGTACCTACAACCACCACCCTACAGTACACTGGTTTACTACTGCCTGTAAGTACCTACAATTTACCCAGCGTCATCCGGTTTATGGGGGGTTTGGTCGGGGGGGCTTTACTTGGCGCATCGCGCTCTAGCGACTCCTTGTGGCGGGCCGGGTGACTGCCGGCCTACCCCGGATGCCTGCGGACTGACCCCGGATGCCAGTTGAACGGTGTTTCCGCCAACGCATTAGTTCTACTGGCTTCCGGGTTAAGCTGGCGGGTTTTAAGGAGCGTGGTTAGGCGGGTCATGTTTCTGAGGACGCATGACTTGACCTTTGCCTCTACCGAGCCCGTTGAGGAGTTGTAACGAGGAGAAAAAGGGGGGTAAAAATACAAATAAAAAATGACCAACTCCTAAAAAATTGTTACAGAGATGTAGTTGTGAATGAGGGACAGAGAGCGAGACAGTCAAAGAATAACCTATTTGCTCCCCCCCTTTCAGCTGCTGAAGAAGTGGTCTCCAGTGTTTAAGAACTACATCAAGAGAGCTCAGGACCACCTAGACTGTCTGTCTGCTGTGGAGGAGCTGTTCCTGGAGCATGACACTCACCAGACTGCTATGGTCAAGGTGGGGTGTGTGAGAGACAGACAGACCTTCCTTCCTTCCTTCCTTGTACTTGGAAACAGGAGCCTAAATAAAGTTGGGGTTCATATTGTTCGTTTCTCTGCAGAGCAGTACCAGAATTATAATAAAAACATGTCTTACCTTGTGAAACGTAATAACTATATTATCCTTAGCTAGCATTGAGAATGTTCATCCATTCTTCTGTAATTAAAAATCTCTCCCTAATTTCTGATTCACCCTTGTAATGTCAGTAGGCTGCTATGCTTCCGAGGGAGGGGCAGGGTTGCCTGTACACGCATATACCAGGGTTTGCTGTCTTTTGACCCATAAAAAACACATGAAAAGCCAATAAACTTGTAGTCGGACAAATTGTCAGGAAGAGGCTGTCAAACATAACGATGGTCATTATCGCCAAACAGTTCTATTGTTTCATCAGATCAGAGGACATTTCTCCAAAAAGTACGATCTTTGTCCCCATGTGCAGTTGCAAGCCGTAGTCTGGCTTTTTATGGCGGTTTTGGAGCAGTGGCTTCTTCCTTGCTGAGCGTCCTTTCAGGTTATGTCGATATATAGGACTTGTTTTACTGTGTTTAAAGGTAGGCCTTGAAATACATCTACAGGTACACCTCCAATTGACTCAAATGATGTCAAATAGCCTATCAGAAGCTTCTAAAGCCTTGACATCATTTTCTGGAATTTTCCAAGCTGTTTAAAGGCCCAGTCAACTTAGTGTATGTAAACTTCTGACCCACTGGAATTGTGATATAGTGAATTATAAGTGAAATAATCTGTCTGTAAACAACTGTTGGAAGAATTACTTGTGTCATGCACAAAGTAGATGTCCTAACCGACTTGCCAAAACTATAGTTTATTAACATGAAATCTGTGGAGTGGTTGAAAAATGAGTTTAACATGAAAATAACATTTTCCAAGTACATTTTTTGTGTGTGATTTGTTAAATTGGGTTAGGCTGCTTTTAAAGACACATAAATGTGTCTAATTTGGCCAATATCCCATGTTTATTGATGGCCAGGTTGGATCTGAATACATATGGATGTCTGTTACATTTCTCAAATGTCCAGTAAATGTAAATCTTCCTGGCACCACATTTTCCTAACAGAAACCCTGGCACACACACTGGCAAAGATTGTCTGTCAGGCAGGCAGACCCTGGAATAACTTTGAGTGGGAGTGTGAGGGCTTTGCATAGACTGATGGTTGCACCTTTTTGTGGAACTGGGAAAAAAATGCCTGTAACGTAAAATAACGTTATGAACCAGTTCCCATCTGTTTAAATAACAGTTCTGTCCTGGAACAGTATTCTGATTCTGTTTCTTGAACCGGTTCTAACCTGCTTCTTACTTTTTTATTTTACTTGTGATGTTGGATGTTAACATGTCTGTTGTCGTCTTCCCTGTAGGTGCTGATGAACATGTACCAGCTGGAGATCCTTGAAGAGGAGGCCATCCTAAAATGGTTCTCTACAGGAGCCACCACAGACAAGAGCAGACAGCTACGGAAGAACCAGGGAGTGAGTACCACTTACAGAGCTTATACATTATAATAACAACAAAGGCGTTGTGTAGGGAGAGCGATTGTTTTCCAATGCAGGGGACCGTTAAACGTACCTAAGTGCCTCTGCACATCCTGAACACGTGTCTGCCTGTCTTCCTCAGCTCCAGAAGTTTATCCAGTGGTTGGAAGAAGCAGAGGATGAGTCTTCAGAGGAAGACTGAAGACTGTTGTGTGAATAGAATTCCATGGTTTCCATGGTGTTTCACTTTAAGTCTGCACTTAAGAGGACCGGTTTCCCAGACAGATTAAGGGCTGTATTCAATCCATATCGTTGATCCGCATAAAAATGTAAAGGTAATTTCTGATTGAGCCGACAAGTACTGTACAGCGTTTGCCTTGAATGCAGTCTCCAAACATTGCCTTTCAATATAATGCAGATCTTCCGCGATACAGATTGAATACAGCCCTAAACCTAGTCCTGGAGTAAAAAGCTATTTTAGTGGACATTCAACTGAGCATGCTCTTTAGTCCAGGACTAGGCCTAATCTGTGTCGGGGGAAACCGGCTCAGAAGGTCAAAGGTTTGGACACTGGCAGCTTCATATTGCTTCTCCAAAAAGGAAGTGTTGTTGATGTTTAGTCATTGTGTAACAATGCAAGCTGAAATCTTGCTCACTGTCACAAGAAGAAAGGCTGTGCTATGATTTAACACCCTAATAAAGAAAGATTACAAACACGCTTGAGTAGTTTAGAGTGAAAACAAGATACTCCCGACTTAGACGATCACCAATGAATGTCAGATCTGTTTCAGTATAAAACAGGTTTTACCTGTCTCTTGTCAGAACAATAAACAGGTTTGAAGTAGCCACAGTGGTTTAATGCTGTATAGAGGTAGTTTTGAGGTATGTTAGTCATACGTCTCACATAATACACCAGAATCTCAGACCTTACATCACTTTTGTGGACTTAAACCGCAGCAACCGACAAGGAATGATTCAAAGCAAGTATGATTAAAAGTAGATATTTAAAAAATAAACAATTCAGAAAATTTCATAAAAAACTTGACTGGTCTACATTCGAATAGAAGTACTCTTTACTTTGTTGATGCATTGACTTAAACAGTGTTTATGTGCCACTGATACCCTGTGGACGGGATCTGTCAGACACTGTCTTGCAATACCTATGATCCTCCATAATCCTGTCAATTGAGTGGTTTAATAATATTCACTAGACATTCAGCTAGGACATAATACCTGATTTAACAAAATATTTGGTTAATCATGAATGACTGATCAACCGTAATCACCACGGTTACAGTTGTGGAACATACTGTCCACCTTTGATAGGCTGGGTTTAATTTTCCCAATATTGCTTAAAACCTATCCAATCACTTTAGATGTGAAGGAGGGCTAGGTAGAAGGTTTTGGGCATCCTCATTACTAGTCCCTTCTGTCCTTTTTCCCCATCGTACTATAAACCGCCCCGGCAAGCAGTGATGCCCCCGTAATCCCAAACAGCGCCGTCAGCCCCTTCCACAGATTGGCCGTGCCCTCATGTCTCTCTATAAACCCCTTGTAGTCCGTAGGGACCAGGATGTAGCGGCGACCATTTTGTGGCGCCTGCAGCCTCATGGTCGTCCCGGTCCCTCCCTCCAGCACCACCTCCCCGAAACCAGTCATAGTGGTCCCAACACGGAGCAGCTCCTCTGTCTCCTTCTGCACCATGGGCCGCTCACTGCTAAGGCCCTCCAACAATACGTCCACCAGGCCCTCCTGGGCGTGTTTGACCCTGCAGTGAACTCTCTCCAGGAAACAGCCGGAAGCCTCCAGAGGGGAATGGACCTTGACGTGGATGTCGGTGATGCTGGCGCCCGGTTCAACCAGACTAAAGGGGACGGTGTTGTTAGTCTCCTTTCTGTTGGTCGTTCTGGAGTTCCTGAGAGAAAAAGAGGGGTGAACATGGTGTTGAACTGACAGTATGTACTGAATTGTGTTGCATTACTTTTAAGTGATGCAGACTACTGTCAGAAAATGTGATTCTTGAAGAGCTATATGATTCCAAGTTCCACTTTGAGCCAGACCACCAAGGGTATAGCCTCCATAGTACTATTTGGGCTACATACGTCCACACTACACTATATATACACACACAAGGGTATGTGGACATTTCAGCCACACCCGTTGCT
>CM042382.1:3958270-4005572 GCA_023634145.1 Thymallus thymallus
GATAAGAGCGTCTACTAAATGACTAATGTAAATGTAGTCCATTTCTACCCTGGGAAATGTTTTGAGTCAATGCAATGATTGACATTATATACACTGACTGTTTACACAGGCAGGCCAATTCTGATCTTTTTGCCACTAATTGGTCTTTTGACCAATCAGATCACATTTTTTCCAATAATTGGGAAAAAGATCAGAATTGGGCTGCCTGTGTAAACACAGCCACTGTTTGTTGACTTGGATGTGGTGCACAGGAGGTTGGTGGTGCCTTAATTGGGAGAACAAACTTGGGGTAATGACTGTAGCGGAATTAGTGGAATGGTATCAAATACATTAAACACATGGTCACTGTAGTACAAGAGGCCAGCCCCATGGTAAGACAAGTAGACAGGGTGTGCTTTTGTTTTGTTCATCCAGAAAAGATTTTTGGCATAGACATTATGCCATTACACCCACAATAACATCTGCTAAATATGTGTATGTGACCAAGAAAATGTGATTTGATTTAAACTGCTAGGTTTCTTAGTGTGTGCCCACTCGCAAATTGCACCTGAGAGCGTTATAATAGTACATTACATAGTAACTTTTGACCAGAGCCCTATGGGTAGGGATTATTGTTTTCCAAGTAAGATCTTGTCTAGTATTTTTGGTGTGATTTGTTTGGAGACTTTGCCAATGATTTGTAAATGCTATTGGCAGTAATGTTTAAAGCTGCAATATGTAACTTTTTGAGTGGCAGACCAAATTCCCATAGAAATGTGACTTATAAATCTGTAATTCCCATTGAAATCAAGTAAGAATCGGTAGATCTGTTCCATGTATTTTTATGCTTCCCGTTCTTAAGTTTCGATGTTGCTTATTTTATATTGCTTTTGTACACAAGCTTGTTTGTATATGTTTGTATAACTAACCCACATAGTTCTGTGATTACACCCCTGGTGACTGAAAAATACTAGATAGATAGATAGTGCGGCAGTATGAAAAGGTATAGAAATACAAGATATCTGGAGTGCAAAAAAGCTATAAAAAGACATTGCATAGTATGTGTGGATGGCTGAATATGTACACTATACATTGGTGGATGGTTTCTTACCTTGTAAGGAGAAGAAGAGGAACACAACGATATATATTGGTAATAATGGATTTAGTGAAATGTCCTTAATGTGAATGAATAAATCACAGTACTCACCTATTCGAAACCAAAACCTGAAATAATTCAAAACAAAAGTAGGCGAGTCATGTAGGCTTCACTTCCTTTATTTTAAGCGTTGATGACGTCGCACTTGCTAAGCCAATGGTAAGGGCTTGTGAGTTGCGAGCGTACCTGCCCACTAGTACTGTTACAAAAGGCGTTAGAACACGTGTCCTCCAGGTGGCAGCAAAGCCATGGGTTTGGTTAGAGTCTTTTATTTCAATCAAGGGCTGTGGGTTTAGGATGCTTGTCCACTAAATAATTGAGGCAGTTAGTTCTCTTTTCAACTCATGTATATTGTATGGTACAGTGCATTAGTCACAAAAATATCAATGTTTTGTTCAGAATGTCTACTATGAGTTATGAATCATTCAAATGCCCATTCCCCCACACTGTCCCTCTCTGTATTCACATCAAATCAAATCATATGTATTGGTCACATACACGTGGTTAGCAGCTAAATGATTGTGAGTCTAGCTCTGACAGTGCAGTAATATCTAACAAGTAATATCTAACAGTTTCACAACATATACCCAAATATACATACAGTCATGTGAAAAAGTAAGTACACCCCCTTGAAAGTTCTCTTTATATTTTTTTTATTGTACATATTTGGACAGATGGATATGTAATCTTCACTTCAACACTATTGACAGATAAAAGTTACCCAATTAAACAAATCACACAAGAAAAAAATAAACGTTGAAAATGTTATGCAATTAAAATAAACAAAAATGCCTTTTCCTTATGGAGAAAAAATTATTACACCCGTACCTTTACCATCACATAAAGTTAGTACACCCCTACCTTTACCATCACATAAAGTTAATACACCCCTACCTTTACCATCACATAAAGTTAGTACACCCCTACCTTTACCATCACATAAAGTTAGTACACCCCTACCTTTACCATCACATAAAGTTAGTACACCCCTACCTTTACCATCACATAAAGTTAGTACACCCCTACCTTTACCATCACATAAAGTTAGTACACCCCTACCTTTACCATCACATAAAGTTAGTACACCCCTACCTTTACCATCACATAAAGTTAGTACACCCCTACCTTTACCATCACATAAAGTTAATACACCCCTACCTTTACCATCACATAAAGTTATTACACCCCTACCTTTACCATCACATAAAGTTAGTACACCCCTACCTTTACCATCACATAAAGTTATTACACCCCTACCTTTACCATCACATAAAGTTAGTACATCCCTACCTTTACCATCACATAAAGTTAGTACACCCCTACCTTTACCATCACATAAAGTTAGTACACCCCTACCTTTACCATCACATAAAGTTAGTACACCCCTACCTTTACCATCACATAAAGTTAGTACACCCCTACCTTTACCATCACATAAAGTTAGTACACCCCTACCTTTACCATCACATAAAGTTAGTACACCCCTACCTTTACCATCACATAAAGTTAGTACACCCCTACCTTTACCATCACATAAAGTTAGTACACCCCTACCTTTACCATCACATAAAGTTAATACACCCCTACCTTTACCATCACATAAAGTTAGTACACCCCTACCTTTACCATCACATAAAGTTAGTACACCCCTACCTTTACCATCACATAAAGTTAGTACACCCCTACCTTTACCATCACATAAAGTTAGTACACCCCTACCTTTACCATCACATAAAGTTAGTACACCCCTACCTTTACCATCACATAAAGTTAGTACACCCCTACCTTTACCATCACATAAAGTTAATACACCCCTACCTTTACCATCACATAAAGTTAGTACACCCCTACCTTTACCATCACATAAAGTTACTACACCCCTACCTTTACCATCACATAAAGTTAGTACACCCCTACCTTTACCATCACATAAAGTTAGTACACCCCTACCTTTACCATCACATAAAGTTAGTACACCCCTACCTTTACCATCACATAAAGTTAGTACACCCCTACCTTTACCATCACATAAAGTTAGTACAGCCCTACCTTTACCATCACATAAAGTTAATACACCCCTACCTTTACCATCACATAAAGTTAGTACAGCCCTACCTTTACCATCACATAAAGTTAGTACACCCCTACCTTTACCATCACATAAAGTCAGTACACCCCTACCTTTACCATCACATAAAGTTAATACACCCCTACCTTTACCATCACATAAAGTTATTACACCCCTACCTTTACCATCACATAAAATGGATACAATTAGAATTAGGTACCAAAACAAGTGTAAATGATTAGAAAACATTAGAGAGAAACTTAGGAGGGTCCAGCCTTCCATAAAGATAAGAACATTGGTCTGGTTTGGTCTTAACCATATGGGTGTGTGGTAACACATCATTCAAAGATCAAAAGACCTACTGAGGCCCTCAGAAGAAAGATTTATTTGTAACCCTGGGAGGGGTTACAAATGCATTTCCAAGCAATTTGATGTACATCATTCAATTTCCAAACAATTCGAAGTACATCATTCCATTGTCAGATGAAAATTCTAGACCACTGGCAAACTACCTAGGACAGGTCGTCCCACCAAACTACCTAGGACAGGTCATCCCACCAAACTACCTAGGACAGGTCGTCCCACCAAACTACCTAGGACAGGTCGTCCCACCAAACTACCTAGGACAGGTCGTCCCACCAAACTACCTAGGACAGGTCGTCCCACCAAACTACCTAGGACAGGTCGTCCCACCAAAGTCAGCCCAAGAGCTGACTGAAAGATGCTCATAGAAGTCTCTAAGAACCCCAGGGTCTCTGTACTTACTTTTTCACATGACTGTATGTACTGTGTGTATATATATTTTTGTTAACTGTCAAATAAAATCCACCAATCAATTATCAACATATGATACATCATCTATAAAGAGGCATGGTCCCCTTCCAATGTTTGTGTTTATATAAGAGGACCAAATAAGTAAGTCCACCATCAGCCCTACAACATTTCATTAACACACAGAATTAATGCCTAACCGCATTTTGCAAGCATGAAGGTTAATGTGCAAAATAACTAACACCCTCATTACATTTTCAAATGCTCCTTGTGCTTGAGAAATGGAATTCTAATCAATTATTCTCCCATATCAATGGCCCTTTAAACCCACTGTGAAAGACGACACAAGTAATTTTGTCATTTAATTTTCATGGTGTGTTTACGGAGCCGGAAAGAAAATGACTTCCTCAACTCTTTTTAGAAAATGATGCACACAGTGCTGCTTTACAGGAAGTTGGGGGAATAACTCAATGTATAAGTTGACTTTATCTTATATATGAAAATGTAAGTATTTTAGTAATATGGACCACACAGAGAGAGAATATGACGTGTGATCCATTTTGTCATCTAGCAGACGCTCTTAAATCAAATCCAATCACATTTTCTGAGCCAGAGTGACTTACAGTTAGTGCAGTGTTTGCCTATATTATAATGATTGATTATTGTCTTCAGGTTTCATATCCTGTCACAAGGGGACTTTATTTCTCCCGTGTCAGCACACTTGTCAATGGCTTTTTTCATATAGGATGTCAACGCCTCAACACTGGAGGGTGGATTACAGTATCAGCAGTTCAGACTCTAAGCCCTTGCCTCTCTGCTTCTCATCTCCTCTCTGGTTCCATATGTGCTCTGACAATGGAGGGACCAGCAAGGTCAGCCTCCATAGCGAGGTGGATATTTCACTAAGTTTGGCTTCAAATCAAATTAGCTTCTGCGATGACTCTGACTCTGTGACGCAAGATTGGGAAAGTCAAATGGTATGGCACACAATTTACCATGGCATTGCCCAATGGCAGAGCAAGTGTATCATTAGCATACCTAGCATGTTACTGTGGGACATGCTAGGATTTAAAATGCTAATGTTGCTGGAATAGAACATGAGTGGGCTTGATAATCACAGACATGGGCCTCAGTGGAGTCAGTTTTAGGGTAATTTGTTAACCCTGATGGGTTTCTTGCATGTTTAGGAGATGTAATGTACGCTGTTCTTTCAAGACTTGTCACGTCTTTAATTTTTCATAAAAAAAACAGGTCAGTACCAATACCATACTATATATGGGGTCATTACCAATACCATGCTATATGCAGGGTCATTACCAATACCATACTATATACAGGGTCAATACCAATACCATACTATATACAGGGTCAATACCAATACAATACTATATACAGGGTCAATACCAATACCATACTATATACAGGGTCAGTACCAATACCATACTATATACAGGGTCATTACCAATACCATACTATATACAGGGTCAATACCAATACCATACTATATACAGGGTCATTACCAATACCATACTATATACAGGGTCATTACCAATACCATACTATATACAGGGTCATTACCAATACCATACTATATACAGGGTCATTACCAATACCATACTATATACAGGGTCAATACCAATACCATACTATATACAGGGTCATTACCAATACCATACTATATATGGGGTCATTACCAATACCATACTATATACAGGGTCAATACCAATACCATACTATATACAGGGTCAATACCAATACCATACTATATACAGGGTCATTACCAATACCATACTATATACAGGGTCAATACCAATACCATACTATATACAGGGTCATTACCAATACCATACTATATACAGATTCAGTACCAATACCATGCTATATACAGGGTCATTACAAATACCATACTATATACAGGGTCAGTACCAATATCATACTATATACAGGGTCAGTACCAATATCATACTATATACAGGGTCAGTACCAATACCATACTATATACAGGGTCAGTACCAATATCATACTATATACAGGGTCAGTACCAATATCATACTATATACAGGGTCAGTACCAATACCATATTTACAATGTGCAGGGATACTGTAGTGATAGAAGTAGACATGTTTAGGGGTAAGCATTCTACAGTATATACAGGGTCAGTTCTAGCACCTTACCTACAATATATTGGTGCCGTACTCAGAAGCTCCCTGACAATAACTTTCCTCTTTTCTTCAGTTAATGGCTTCCCTGGAATCCATTGTGACAAGTCTTTTCAACCGGCCATGCTCAATAAGCAGGAATCCCTTCATTGTACTCAACATAACGGCCATCTCTGGGGGTCATCTAATTAAACTGAAGATTATTTCATGATCCCTCAGCTAAGTCAAGGCTGCCCATTTTGAATGAGGTCATTATGGGGATAAAGAACAGGGTAACGCATTCATGTAATACCATACTAAATACAGGGTCATTACCAATACCATACTATATACAGGGTCATTACCAATACCATACTATATACAGGGTCATTACCAATACCATACTATATACAGGGTAATTACCAATACCATACTATATACACAGGGTCATTACCAATACCATACAATGTAAAGGGTCATTGCCAATACCATACTATATACACAGGGTCATTACCAATACCATACTATATACAGGGTCATTACCAAAACCATACTATATACAGGGTCATTACCAATACCATACTTTATACAGGGTCAGTTCTAATACCATACTATATACAGGACCAGTTCTAATACCATACTATATACAGGGTCATTACCAATACCATACTATATACACAGGGTCATTACCAATACCATACTATATACAGGGTCATTACCAATACCATACTATATACAGGGTCATTACCAATACAATACTATATACAGGGTCATTACCAATACAATACTATATACAGGGTCATTACCAATACAATACTATATACAGGGTCATTACCAATACAATACTATATACAGGGTCATTACCAATACAATACTATATACAGGGTCATTACCAATACCATACTATATACATGGTCATTACCAATACAATACTATATACAGGGTCATTACCAATACCATACTATATACAGGGTCAGTTCTAGCACAATACTATATACAGGATCAGATATAATACCATACTATAAACAGGATCAGTTATAATACCATACTATATACAGGGTCAGTTATAATACCATACTATATACAGGGTCAGTTATAATATCATACTATATACAAGGTCAGTTCTAGCACCATACTATATACAGGGTCAGTTATAATACCATACTATATACAAGGTCAGTTCTAGCACCATACTATATACAAGGTCAGTTCTAGCACCATACTATATACAGGGTCAGTTCTAATACCATACTATATACAAGGTCAGTTCTAGTACCATACTATATACAAGGTCAGTTCTAGCACCATACTATATACAGGGTCAGTTCTAGCACCATACTATATACAGGGTCAGTTCTAGCACCATACTATATACAGGGTCAGTTCTAATACCATACTATATACAAGGTCAGTTCTAGTACCATACTATATACAGGGTCAGTTCTAATACCATACTATATACAGGGTCAGTTCTAATACCATACTATATACAAGGTCAGTTCTAGCACCATACTATATACAAGGTCAGTTCTAGCACCATACTATATACAGGGTCAGTTCTATCACCATACTATGTACAAGGTCAGTTCTAATACCATACTATATACAAGGTCAGTTCTAATACCATACTATATACAAGGTCAGTTCTAGCACCATACTATATACAAGGTCAGTTCTAGTACCATACTATATACAAGGTCAGTTCTAATACCATACTATATACAAGGTCAGTTCTAGCACCATACTATATACAAGGTCAGTTCTAGCACCATACTATATACAAGGTCAGTTCTAGTACCATACTATATACAAGGTCAGTTCTAGCACCATACTATATACAAGGTCAGTTCCAGCACCATACTATATACAGGGTCAGTTCTAGCACCATACTATATACAGGGTCAGTTCTAGCACCATACTATATACAGGGTCAGTTCTAGCACCATACTATATACAGGGTCATTTCTATCACCATACTATATACAAGGTCAGTTCTAATACCATACTATATACAAGGTCAGTTCTAATACCATACTATATACAGGGTCATTATGGGGACAGGTTGTAATGAACAGTTTTCTTGGCAGGGGGGGGGATGTCAACTCCCTCATTGTAATTGGCACTTCACTGTAGTGTTCTTCTATGGGCATTGTAGAGATAGTTCAGGTGGCGATTCAATGCATGGTCTCATCTAAAATAGTATCTTGCATGATGGGTAATGCAATGATATAAATGCGTCAGAGAAGGGCTCCTCTTGTGTCAGGATAGTAGTAGTATGTATCCTGTTAGTGTCAGGATAGTAGTAGTGTGTATCCTGTTAGTGTCAGGATAGTAGTAGCATGTATCCTGTTAGTGTCAGGATAGTAGTAGTATGTATCCTGTAAGTGTCAGGATAGTAATAGTATGTATCCTGTTAGTGTCAGGTTAGTAGTAGTGTGTATCCTGTTAGTGTCAGGATAGTAGTAGTGTGTATCCTGTTAGTGTCAGGATAGTAGTAGCATGTATCCTGTTAGTGTCAGGATAGTAGTAGTATGTATCCTGTTAGTGTCAGGATAGTAGTAGTATGTATCCTGTTAGTGTTAGGATAGTAGTAGCATGTATCCTGTTAGTGTCAGGATAGTATGTATCCTGTTAGTGTCAGGATAGTATGTATCCTGTTAGTGTCAGGATAGTAGTAGTATGTATCCTGTAAGTGTCAGGATAGTAGTAGTATGTATCCTGTTAGTGTCAGGATAGTAGTAGTGTGTATCCTGTTTGTGTCAGGATAGTAGTAGCATGTATCCTGTTAGTTTCAGGATAGTAGTAGTGTGTATCCTGTTAGTGTCAGGATAGTAGTAGTATGTATCCTGTTAGTGTCAGGATAGTAGTAGTATGTATCCTGTTAGTGTTAGGATAGTAGTAGCATGTATCCTGTTAGTGTCAGGATAGTATGTATCCTGTTAGTGTCAGGATAGTATGTATCCTGTTAGTGTCAGGATAGTAGTAGTATGTATCCAGTTAGTGTCAGGATAGTAGTAGTATGTATCCTGTAAGTGTCAGGATAGTAGTAGTATGTATCCTGTTAGTGTCAGGATAGTAGTAGTGTGTATCCTGTTTGTGTCAGGATAGTAGTAGCATGTATCCTGTAAGTGTCAGGATAGTAGTAGTATGTATCCTGTTAGTGTCAGGATAGTAGTAGTGTTTATCCTGTTTGTGTCAGGATAGTAGTGGCATGTATCCTGTAAGTGTCAGGATAGTAGTAGTATGTATCCTGTTAGTGTCAGGATAGTAGTAGTGTGTATCCTGTTAGTGTCAGGATAGTAGTAGCATGTATCCTGTTAGTGTCAGGATAGTAGTAGTATGTATCCTGTTAGTGTCAGGATAGTAGTAGTATGTATCCTGTTAGTGTCAGGATAGTAGTAGTATGTATCCTGTTAGTGTCAGGATAGTAGTAGCATGTATCCTGTTTGTGTCAGGATAGTAGTAGTATGTATCCTGTAAGTGTCAGGATAGTAGTAGTATGTATCCTGTTAGTGTCAGGATAGTAGTAGTGTGTATCCTGTTAGTGTCAGGATAGTAGTAGTATGTATCCTGTTAGTGTTAGGATAGTAGTAGCATGTATCCTGTTAGTGTCAGGATAGTATGTATCCTGTTAGTGTCAGGATAGTATGTATCCTGTTAGTGTCAGGATAGTAGTAGTATGTATCCTGTTAGTGTCAGGATAGTAGTAGTATGTATCCTGTTAGTGTCAGGATAGTAGTAGCATGTATCCTGTTAGTGTCAGGATAGTATGTATCCTGTTAGTGTCAGGATAGTATGTATCCTGTTAGTGTCAGGATAGTATGTATCCTGTTAGTGTCAGGATAGTATGTATCCTGTTAGTGTCAGGATAGTATGTATCCTGTTAGTGTCAGGATAGTATGTATCCTGTTAGTGTCAGGATAGTATGTATCCTGTTAGTGTTAGGATAGTATGTATCCTGTTAGTGTCAGGATAGTAGTAGCATGTATCCTGTTAGTGTCAGGATAGTAGTAGTATGTATCCTGTTAGTGTCAGGATAGTAGTAGTGTGTATCCTGTTAGTGTCAGGATAGTAGTAGCATGTATCCTGTTAGTGTCAGGATAGTAGTAGTATGTATCCTGTAAGCGTCAGGATAGTAGTAGTATGTATCCTGTTAGTGTCAGGATAGTAGTAGTGTGTATCCTGTTTGTGTCAGGATAGTAGTAGCATGTATCCTGTAAGTGTCAGGATAGTATTAGTATGTATCCTGTTAGTGTCAGGATAGTAGTAGTGTGTATCCTGTTTGTGTCAGGATAGTAGTAGCATGTATCCTGTAAGTGTCAGGATAGTAGTAGTATGTATCCTGTTAGTGTCAGGATAGTAGTAGTGTGTATCCTGTTAGTGTCAGGATAGTAGTAGCATGTATCCTGTTAGTGTCAGGATAGTAGTAGTATGTATCCTGTTAGTGTCAGGATAGTAGTAGTATGTATCCTGTTAGTGTCAGGATAGTAGTAGTATGTATCCTGTTAGTGTCAGGATAGTAGTAGCATGTATCCTGTTTGTGTCAGGATAGTAGTAGTATGTATCCTGTAAGTGTCAGGATAGTAGTAGTATGTATCCTGTTAGTGTCAGGATAGTAGTAGTGTGTATCCTGTTTGTGTCCGGATAGTAGTAGCATGTATCCTGTAAGTGTCAGGATAGTAGTAGTATGTATCCTGTTAGTGTCAGGATAGTAGTAGTGTGTATCCTGTTTGTGTTCGGATAGTAGTAGCATGTATCCTGTAAGTGTCAGGATAGTAGTAGTATGTATCCTGTTAGTGTCAGGATAGTAGTAGTATGTATCCTGTAAGTGTCAGGATAGTAGTAGTGTGTATCCTGTTAGTGTCAGGATAGTAGTAGCATGTATCCTGTTAGTGTCAGGATAGTAGTAGTATGTATCCTGTTAGTGTCAGGATAGTAGTAGTGTGTATCCTGTTAGTGTCAGGATAGTAGTAGTATGTATCCTGTTAGTGTCAGGATAGTAGTAGTATGTATCCTGTAAGTGTCAGGATAGTAGTAGTGTGTATCCTGTTAGTGTCAGGATAGTAGTAGCATGTATCCTGTAAGTGTCAGGATAGTAGTAGTATGTATCCTGTAGACTGTTAAATGTGTTACTGCTAGACAACCTGTGACGTAGTGGCCCTGTAGACATGGGTACCGGATTTGAGTCAATGTGAGGAGGCTGTATACAGGAAGTACCGGTACAGAGTCAATGTGAGGAGGCTATATACAGGAAGTACCAGTACAGAGTCAATGTGAGGAGGCTATATACAGGAAGTACCGGTACAGAGTCAATGTGAGGAGGCTATATACAGGAAGTACCAGTACAGAGTCAATGTGAGGAGGCTATATACAGGTGGTACCAGTACAGAGTCAATGTGAGGAGGCTATATACAGGGGTACCAGTACCTAGTCAATTTGAGGAGGCTATATACAGGAAGTACCAGTACAGAGTCAATGTGAGGAGGCTATATACAGGGGTACCAGTACAGACTCAATGTGAGGAGGCTTTATACAGGAAGTACCAGTACAGAGTCAATGTGAGGAGGCTATATACAGGGGTACCAGTACCTAGTCAATTTGAGGAGGCTATATACAGGGGTACCGGTACAGAGTCAATGTGAGGAGGCTATATACAGGGGTACCAGTACCTAGTCAATGTGAGGAGGCTATATACATGGGTACCAGTACCTAGTCAATGTGAGGAGGCTATATACAGGAAGTACCAGTACAGAGTAAATGTGAGGATGCTATATACAGGTCGTACCAGTACAGAGTCAATTTGAGGAGGCTATATACAGGTGGTACCAGTACAGAGTCAATGTGAGGAGGCTATATACAGGGGTACCGGTACAGAGTCAATGTGAGGAGGCTATATACAGGATGTACCAGTACAGAGTCAATGTGAGGAGGCTATATACAGGGGTACCAGTACCTAGTCAATTTGAGGAGGCTATATACAGGAAGTACCAGTACAGAGTCAATGTGAGGAGGCTATATACAGGGGTACCAGTACCTAGTCAATGTGAGGAGGCTATATACAGGAAGTACCAGTACAGAGTCAATGAGAGGAGGATATATACAGGAAGTACCGGTACAGAGTCAATGTGAGGAGGCTATATACAGGAAGTACCAGTACAGAGTCAATGTGAGGAGGCTATATACAGGTGGTACCAGTACAGAGTCAATGTGAGGAGGCTATATACAGGGGTACCAGTACCTAGTCAATTTGAGGAGGCTATATACAGGAAGTAGCAGTACAGAGTCAATGTGAGGAGGCTATATACAGGAATTACCAGTACAGAGTCAATGTGAGGAGGCTATATACAGGTGGTACCAGTACAGAGTCAATGTGAGGATGCTATATACAGGAAGTACCAGTACAGACTCAATGAGAGGAGGATATATACAGGAAGTACCGGTACAGAGTCAATGTGAGGAGGCTATATACAGGTGGTACCAGTACAGAGTCAATGTGAGGATGCTATATACAGGAAGTACCAGTACAGAGTCAATGTGAGGAGGCTATATACAGGGGTACAAGTACCTAGTCAATGTGAGGAGGCTATATACAGGGGTACCAGTACCTAGTCAATGTGAGGAGGCTATATACAGGGGTACCAGTACCTAGTCAATGTGAGGAGGCTATATACAGGGGGTACCGGTACAGAGTCAATGTGAGGAGGCTATATACAGGGATACCAGTACAGAGTCATTGAGAGGCCCCACAAAGATCTCCTCCACTGCACAAGCCCAAGGGGGTGCAAAACCGGACAGGAAGATCACGTCAGTGACTCAACCCACTCAAGTCGAGTATAGCGTAACAAGGAGGCTTGCGTCTTGTGACTGGAGCGTACGTGTAGGTATGTACGTCAGGACCAAATCTGAGAGATAGGTAGGAGCAAGCTCATGTAAGGTTTGTAGGTTAGCAGTAAAACCTTGAGATTTTACTGCTAACCTACAAACCTTACATGAGCTTGCTCCTACCTATCTCTCAGATTTAAGCCCTAGCCTTAACAGGAAGCCAGTGTAGAGAGGCTATCACTGGAGTAATACTCCAGTTACTCCCCTCACCTCCCCTGGTCCCACATTTCCCTGGACTTTGTCACTGGGCTTCCCCCGTCAGTCGGCAACAGTACTATCCTGACGGTGGTGGATAGGTTTTCTAAAGCCGCCCACTTTATTCCCTTTCCAAGTTGCCCTCAGCCAAGGAGGCGGCTCAGCTCACGGTGCAGCACGTCTTCCTGATCCATGGACTCCTGGTCAACACGGACTCCGATCATGGTCCCCAGTTCTCATCCCGGTTCTGGAAGGCGTTCTGCACCCTCATTGGATCATCGGCCAGCTTTCCTTGGGTTTCCACCCACAATCTAACGGCCAGTCGGAGCAAGCCACTCAGGACCTGGAGACAGCCCTTTGTTGCCTCGTCTCAGCTAACCCTTCCCTGCTTGGCCACTGGTCTCTTGCCCTTCGAGTGTTCCTTGGGATATCAGCCTCCGCTCTTTACAGAGCAAGAGGAAGAAATCAGCAATACCTCTGCCCAGATGTTCATCCGCCGCATCCAGGTCTTACCAGCGTGTTTTCCCGTCTTCCAGTTTTTCCTAGTATCTGTTTCCTAGTTCCCCAGTTCTGATCGCCCTGACCCCGAGCCTGCCTGCCGTTCTGTACCTTACTGTCTCTGCCTTGGATTACGGACCCCAGCCTGCCCTTGACCTGTCTTTTGCATGCCCCGTGTTTGATCAATAAACATCTGTGATTCTAGCTGTCTGCATCTGGGTCTTATCCTGAGTTCTGATATACTGGGTCAACCCCTGGAGCAAATAAGGGTTAAGTGCCTTGCTCAAAGACACAACGACAAGTTCTTCACCTTGTTGGCTCGGGTATTTGAACCAGAGACCTTTCGGTTACTGCCCCAACGTTCTAACCGCTAGGCTACCTGCCGCCCAGCTTTCACTATATATGAACTTTATCAGGCTACCTGCCGAATGCACTGTATATC
Source organism: Thymallus thymallus (assembly GCA_023634145.1). Lineage (NCBI taxonomy): Eukaryota > Metazoa > Chordata > Actinopteri > Salmoniformes > Salmonidae > Thymallus > Thymallus thymallus. Next base: position 3,972,400 of record CM042382.1, read on the forward strand.
AATGAGATGGTTAACTAGCAAATACATTTGTTTTCCCCTTGCATCTAAAGCTGCCCAATAAAGGTAGCCAGTTGATAGTAAAGCTAGGATGAATGTCAGAGGCCAGCTAGCTAACGCAATAGGGGCTGTCAATGCAATGGCTGGTCTGGAGTTTGTCTGAAATGTACCATTATATTTCACATGATAAGCAAACTACTGTCATGCCTTTTCACATAAAAAAATATCAACACAGATAAAAGAGACGACTACCTTCAAGTAGATCGTTTTGGTTTTCAACATGAGATACCAAAACCAATATGTTGCTGGGTTATCTGTTGAAATTCAGGTCATCGAGAGTCGATGGATTGCAAACATTTCAACAGTTGTGAAGAGGTCACTGAAACTGGAAATGTAAAAACAAAAAAGAAATAGGCCTTGTTAGCACACAAATAAGACTGTTAGGGAAACATTGAAAGAACCAATCAGAGGTAGTCATAGGTGTTGATTATGAGAACTCCCTAAAGATTAACGTTTTATACAAATAATACCTAAGTGGCTTTATGAAGGTTGAGCGATAGTAACATTCTTGTTCCCTTTTTCAAGTCAAATGTGTTTCAAATATTTTAAAGGGCAAAAAGTGTCAGTTTGAGGTGAGAACATTTGAAGTGTTGAAATATTCAGTATGTTCTCTTTACCTTGTCAAGGCCACAGACAGTACCTTATCTATGAATATTTCACATTCCAGATGATCTCTCAAAGTAACAGAAGGATGACTAACATGACTAATCACATTTCGGTGTCTCATCGTTGGAAAATGACAGACAAAGGATTTTTACCAAACGATGGTACGGCCCTACTAACCTTCAACTGAAAAGGTATTCCAAATGTATTTACAGTGCATTCGGAAAGTTTTCAGACCGCTTGACTTTTTCCTCATAATGTTACGTTACAGCCTTATTCTAAAATAGAGTATTATTTATATTTTTGCATCAATCTACACAAAATATGCCATAATGAAATGTTTACAAATGTATTAAAGATAAAAAACTTAAATCACATTTACATAAGTATTCAGACCCTTTACTCAGTACTTTATTAAGTATTCAGACCCTTTACTCAGTACTTTATTAAGTATTCAGACCCTTTACTCAGTACCTTGTTAAGTATTCAGACCCTTTACTCAGTACTTTATTAAGTATTCAGACCCTTTACTCAGTACTTTATTAAGTATTCAGACCCTTTACTCAGTACTTTATTAAGTATTCAGACCCTTTACTCAGTACCTTGTTAAGTATTCAGACCCTTTACTCAGTACTTTATTAAGTATTCAGACCCTTTACTCAGTACTTTATTAAGTATTCAGACCCTTTACTCAGTACCTTGTTAAGTATTCAGACCCTTTACTCAGTACTTTATTAAGTATTCAGACCCTTTACTCAGTACCTTGTTAAGTATTCAGACCCTTTACTCAGTACCTTGTTAAGTATTCAGACCCTTTACTCAGTACTTTATTAAGTATTCAGACCCTTTACTCAGTACCTTGTTAAGTATTCAGACCCTTTACTCAGTACCTTGTTAAGTATTCAGACCCTTTATTCAGTACTTTGTTGAAGCACCTTTGGCAGTGATTATATCCTCCAGTCTTCTTGGGTATGACACTACAAGCTTGATACACCTGTATTTGGGGAGTTTCTCCCATTCTTCTCTGCAGATCCTCTCAAGCTCTGTCAGGTTGGATGGGGAGCGTCACTGCACAGCTATTTTCAGGTCTCTCCAGAGATGTTAGATCGGGTTAAAGTCCGTCTCTGGCTTGGCCACTCAAGGACATTCAAAGACTTGTCCAGAAGCCACTCCTGTGTTGTCTTGGCTGTGTGCTTAGGGTCGTTTTCCTGTTGGAAGGTGAACCTTCGCCCCAGTCTGAGGTCCTGAGTCTCTGGAGCAGGTTTTCATCAAGGATCTCTCTGTACTTTGCTCCGTTCATCTTTCTCTTGATCCTGTTAATGTAACCATGCACATTTTCACTTACCTGTTAATTTAACCAGACTGTATATTAAGTAAAATATTATTACCCTCACTCATATAATACACACTTTTAGCTATTGAAGTATTTCTCTGCCATTGACCTGTATAGTATAGTTAACCATGCAAATATTCCTTATTTATATATAACAACTCTTTAACAATGTATAGTGTACATATTCAGCCATTAACCAATACTATGCAATGTCTTTTTATAGCTTTCTGCTCTCCAGACTTCTTGTATCTATCTATCTATCTATCTATCTATCTATCTATCTATCTATCTATCTATCTATCTATCTATCTATCTATCTATCTATCTATCTATCTATCTATCTATCTATCTATCTATCTATCTATCTATCTATCTATCTATCTATCTATCTATCTATCTATCTATCTATCTATCTATCTATCTATCTATCTATCTATCTATCTATCTAGACAGGGTAGACCTGTGGTATAGTTAAGCTATAAGGCACGAGGGGGTGTGGTATATGGCCAATATACCACAGCTAAGGGCTGTTCTTAAGCAGGACACATTGCGGATTGGCTGGATACAGCCATTAGCCGTGTTATATTGGCCATATACCACAAACCTATGAGGTGCCTTATTGCTATTATAAACTGGTTACTAAAGTAATTAGAGCAGTAAAAACACATGTTTTGTCATACCCATGGTATACAGTCTCATATAACACGGCTGTCAGCCAATCAGCACCCAGGGCCAGAACCACCCAGGTTATAATAAAAGTTAGCATGCGTACCAAAACACCTTGATATGGGGAGGCGGAGGCAATCAGATGAGGAAATGTGTCTAGGATGGAAGAGATTAAATAGTAAAACCTGCAAACCAGGGAAAAAACACACTACCCTCCCCTGTGCCCAATAAAAACACACTACCCTCCCCTGTGCCCAATAAAAACACACTACCCTCTCCTGTACCCAATAAAAACACACTACCCTCCCCTGTACCCAATAAAAACACACTACCCTCCCCTGTGCCCAATAAAAACACACTACCCTCCCCTGTGCCCAATAAAAACACACTACCCTCCCCTGTGCCCAATAAAAACACACTACCCTCCCCTGTGCCCAATAAAAACACACTACCCTCCCCTGTGCCCAATAAAAACACACTACCCTCCCCTGTGCCCAATAAAAACACACTACCCTCCCCTGTACCCAATAAAAACACACTACCCACCCCTGTGCCCAATAAAAACACACTACCCTCCCCTGTACCCAATAAAAACACACTACCCTCCCCTGTACCCAATAAAAACACACTACCCTCCCCTGTGCCCAATAAAAACACACTACCCACCCCTGTGCCCAATAAAAACACACTACCCTCCCCTGTACCCAATAAAAACACACTACCCTCCCCTGTGCCCAATAAAAACACACTACCCACCCCTGTACCCAATAAAAACACACTACCCTCCCCTGTACCCAATAAAAACACACTACCCTCCCCTATGCCCAATAAAAACACACTACCCACCCCTGTGCCCAATAAAAACACACTACCCTCCCCTGTGCCCAATAAAAAAACACAACTCTCCCCCAGTACATTTTAACATCATACTGAAAATACCAACTGTCCCTAACCTCATACTGAAAATACCAACCCTCCCCCAGTACATTTGAACTGTCCCTAACCTCATACTGAAAATACCAACCCTCCCCCAGTACATTTGAACTGTCCCTAACCTCATACTGAAAATACCAACCCTCCCCCAGTACATTTGAACTGTCCCTAACCTCATACTGAAAATACCAACCCTCCCCCAGTACATTTGAACTGTCCCTAACCTCATACTGAAAATACCAACCCTCCCCCAGTACATTTTGAACTGTCCCTAACCTCATACTGAAAATACCAACCCTCCCCCAGTACATTTGAACTGTCCCTAACCTCATACTGAAAATACCAACCCTCCCCCAGTACATTTGAACTGTCCCTAACCTCATACTGAAAATATGGTCATTGTCGCTTCACTGCGTCGCATCTGGCATCTTTCTCTGCCTGTGAGGGACATCATGTCTGCCTTGTTAAGCTACGGAATGTGTTTTTCCTCCAATTGTGGAGTATGTACCTTTTTGATGCCATTAGAGTGACTGTGTACCTTAAGGCTATGGTAATAGTTCCAGTAACAGACTGTGTACCTTAAGGCTATGGTAATAGTTCCAGTAACAGACCTTGAGAAAAGAATATGACCACAGGGTCATTTTTACTGGAAACTCATCATTACATGATGTTTTTGGGGTGTTTACTTCAATAGAAGAAATACAACAGGAAACTGGTTCAAGCAATTGTTTGTTGGAATATGTCTCTAGATGTATAAACTCATATTCATTCCATTTGACTGCATCTCTACTTGACAATAAGTTGTCTGGCTTTACGGCAACGAGGAAACTCACGGACAAGATTAGACAATGCATCATACTCTTATTCAAAATGATGAATTTCCGCCTTACACATGACCCATTATTGATTTGTCACTTGTTCTCTAAGGTTCTGTTGATATCCTCTCCCTAGTTCAGTTCTACGTGTGGGGACTTGGGAGTCATGAACACACACCCTGTTGTGATGCTATTTTAATAAAGTAGAGAAATAAGAACACAAGGTGCATTCAATGACTGTTTCCACTTAGTTTAAATGGATTTGGGGGTCTCCACTTAGTTTAAAGGGATGTGGGGGTCTCCACTTAGTTTAAAGGGATGTGGGGGTCTCCACTTAGTTTAAAGGGATGTGGGGGTCTCCACTTAGTTTAAAGGGATGTGGGGGTCTCCACTTAGTTTAAAGGGATGTGGGGGTTTCCACTTAGTTTAAAGGGATGTGGGGGTCTCCACTTAGTTTAAAGGGACGGTTTATGTTTTTTTGTCAGATGTAAATTCAATTCCTGCATTAGCTAAATGAGCCTTAAATACGTCTATTTCATTACTGATCTCAGGCTAATGGGGTTAGGGTTAGGGGGGTCTAACCCTAACCCTATTTCATTACTGATCTCAGGCTAATGGTTGCCTTGAGGATTATTTGACAAAGTAAAGTCAAATAATTGTGTGGAATGCATTATATCAAAGTCAGGACCATAAAAACCCAATTTAGGTTACAGTGAAAAACCAATGTCAGTGATGTGTATGGGGTTACAATGTAACTGTCAGTGATGTGTATGGGGTTACAATGTAACTGTCAGTGATGTGTATGGGGTTACAATGTAACTGTCAGTGATGTGTATGGGGTTACAATGTAACTGTCAGTGATGTGTATGGGGTTACAATGTAACTGTCAGTGATGTGTATGGGGTTACAATGTAACTGTCAGTGATGTGTATGGGGTTACAATGTAACTGTCAGTGATGTGTATGGGGTTACAATGTAACTGTCAGTGATGTGTATGGGGTTACAATGTAACTGTCAGTGATGTGTATGGGGTTACAATGTAACTGTCAGTGATGTGTATGGGGTTACAATGTAACTGTCAGTGATGTGTATGGGGTTACAATGTAACTGTCAGTGATGTGTATGGGGTTACAATGTAACTGTCAGTGATGTGTATGGGGTTACAATGTAACTGTCAGTGATGTGTATGGGGTTACAATGTAACTGTCAGTGATGTGTATGGGGTTACAATGTAACTGTCAGTGATGTGTATGGGGTTACAATGTAACATCGATAGGTTTAGGATACTACATAATACTCAAATGTTCCCTATATCCATCATGAGGGTGCTACAACCTAGTCCATGAATAAACGTTTACAACGTACTGTAGGTGCACAGGTTGAGAGATTTGAGGTGACAGACAGTGACACTCAATACCACCTTGAACACCACCTGCATCTAGCTGATCTAGGCTGTAATCATTAGTCCAACAGTTGCAAACGAGCATTTCTATTGGACAAATTCAGGTATGTTTATCCCTGTTTTGTTCCATTTGTATTCCTTCTCACATCCATGCCTCTCCTCCTCTCACCTTGTCCTTTCCCTTGTGGACTTCAATGCACATCAGCAAGCTGTGACCAGGCAAAAAAAACATTCCAAGCCAAACCGCTACACACAGCCTACAGTACATCGTTGAGCTAGCTGCATTTGAAAAATGAAAATAAATAAATAACTGAATGTGAAAAAAAGACAAACTCTCTCTCTCTCTCTCTCTCTCTCTCAATTCAATTCAATTCAATTCACTTTATTGGCATGACGCAACAATGTACATATTGCCAAAGTATCATACATCAATTTTTTTTTTTTTTAATCTTTTATATTTATATATATATTTTTTTTTTTCTATTTTATATATATACTGTATATATATATATATACATACATACATACATACACATATATATATTTTTAAATATAATTACATCAAAGAACAAATAACAACAGAAAAAAAAAAAATCTGTCAGGCACTGTCCCTCAACTTGTGGCAGGCAGCAACATAGCATGCTCCCAGCGCACAGCTGTCCATGTCTTCCCCCAAAAGGATCGGCAGCCTTTCTATTTCAGAGAGGTCCTCAAAGCCCCGGACTACTTGTTCAAATTTGGGGAAGTGACTCTCTCTGATAGTTTTATATTTTTGACATTTTGTCAGGAAATGCAGCTCTGTCTCTGGTTCTGCTGTGGTGCAGTGGTTGCACAGCCTTTCCTCTACAGGGAGCCAGGTTTTCCTGTGTCTACCCTTCTCAATAGCAAGGCTGTGCTCACTGAGCCTGTACTTTGTCAAGGTTTTCCTGAGGTTTTGATCAGTCACCATGGCCAGATAGTTTGCCACGGTGTACTGTTGATTTAGGGCCAGATAGCACTGCATTTTGCTTTGTGCTTGTGTTTGTGTTTTCCAATAGGTAATGTAGTTTTGTTTTAGATGTTTTGTAATTTGGTTAATTCTTATTGATTGGATGTTCTGGTCCTGAGGCTTCAGTGTGTTAGTGGAACAAGTTTGTGAACTCAGCCCCTGGACCAGTTGGATGAAGGGACTCTTATCTTTGCTCAACTCTTGGTATTGCAGGGCTTGGTAATGATATGAGAGGGGGTCACTGTGTTTTAGGTGTTTCCAAAACTTAATTGCTCTTTTTTGAGTTTTTAATATTAGTGGATATCGGCCTAATTCTGCCCTGCATGCATTGTTTGTAGTTTTCCTCTGGACATGTAGGAGAATCTTACAAAGTTCCGCGTGCAAGGTCTCAATGGGATGTTTGTCCCAGTGGGTAAAATCTTGTTTTGTAAGTGGACCCCACACCTCGCTGCCATAGAGTGAGATTGGTTCAATCACACATTGAATTAGTTTTTGCCAAATTGTAATAGGTATTTCAATTTGGATTTGTTTTTTAATGGCGTAGAATGCCCTGCGTGCTTTGTCTCTCAGTTCATTCACTGCATTATTTAGGTGTCCAGTCGAACTTATTTTTAAACCTAAATAGTTGTATTGTGTGCAATACTCTATATGTTTTGCACCAATTGAGAACTTTGGTTTTATTCCCTGGGATCTGGAATTTGTCTGGAAAATCATTATTTTGGTCTTTTTGGGGTTTACTGTCAGGGCCCAGGTCTGACAGTACTGCTCTAGCAGGTCCAAGCTCTGCTGTAGACCATGTGCTGTGGGTGAAAGCAGGCACAGGTCATCTGCAAAGAGCAGGCATCTAACTTCCGAATTGTGGAGACTAACACCAGGGGCTGAGGACTTCTCTAGAATATTGGCCAATTCATTGATGTAAATGTTAAATAGCACAGGGCTGAGATTGCAACCCTGGCGCAGGCCCCGCCCCTGGTTAAATGATTCAGTTTGTTTCTTGCCAATTTTTATGCTACACATGTTGCCTGTATACATTGATTTTATAATGTCATATGTTTTACCCCCTACACCACTTTCAATGACTTTGTAGAACAGTCCTGTATGCCAGATAGAATCAAATGCTTTTTGGAAGTCAATAAAGCAAGTATAGAGTTTTGTCTTATTTTTGTGGACGTGTTTATCTATTAGGGTGTGTAGGGTGTAAATATGATCTGTTGTTCTATGTTTTGGTATGTTCTATGTCTCTCTCTCTCTCTCTCTCTCTCTCTCTCTCTCTTCTCTCTCTTCTCTCTCTTCTCTCTCTCTTCTCTCTCTCTCTTCTCTCTCTTCTCTCTCTTCTCTCTCTCTCTTCTCTCTCTTCTCTCTCTTCTCTCTCTTCTCTCTCTTCTCTCTCTTCTCTCTCTTCTCTCTCTTCTCTCTCCTCTCTCTTCTCTTCTCTCTCTCTCTCTCTTCTCTCTCTTCTCTCTCTTCTCTCTCTTCTCTCTTTTTCTGTCTCCCTCTCTGTCTCTGTCTCTGTCTCTGTCTCTGTCTCTGTCTCTGTCTCTCTCTCTCTCTCTCTCTCTCTGTCTCTGTCTCTGTCTCTGTCTCTGTCTCTCTCTCTGTCTCTCTCTCTGTCTCTGTCTCTCTCTCTCTCTCTCTCTCTCTCTCTCGCTCTCTCTCATTTTATGCACTGCAGTGCTAGCTAGCTGTAGCTTATGCTCTCAGTACTAGATTAATTCTCTGATCCTTTGATTGGCTGGACAACATGTCAGTTCATGCTGCAAGAGCTCTGATAGATTGGAGGATGTCCTCCGGATGTTGTCATAAATACTGTGTAAGTCTATGGAAGGGGGTGAGAACTATGAATCTCCTAGGTTTTGTATTGAAGTCAATGTACCCAGAGGAGGACGGAAGCTAGCTGTCCTCCGGCTACACCCTGGTGCTAACGTACAGAGTGCTGTTGAGGCTACTGTAGTGTGTTTCAACCAGTTATTTGGTGACGTGATTATATTTAGTATAGTTTTATCTATTTATTTTATTGTTTTACATTTCTTTTATGAGGTTCACTGATGAGGATGATCCTGCCCTTCCTCCTCTGAGGAGTATCTACTGATAGACATGTACTTACTGTAGGTGGCTTCCTTGGAGCGAATGTATGGTGAGGCTGTGATAGCACAGACTACGATAGTGCACCATATCAATTCATGTCTACACCTGATCGTTAGATAAGGTAAAAATAATAGGAAGCTGAATATGTAATGAACATGTCTGCTCAGACTAATAAGATCCCTTGTGAACTCATCAAAGAACAAGGGGAGATAATGAATGTTTCTGTTTTACATATAATTCATAATCCGTTTTTTTTCCATCTACCTCCCCGCTAGTGTGATTTGGGCACGGCTAGATTAGCTAGATTAGCTAGATTAGCTAGATTAGCTAGATTAACTAGATTAGCTAGATTAGTTAGATTAGCTAGATTAACTAGATTAGCTAGATTAGTTAGATTAGCTAGATTAACCAGATTAGCTAGATTAGCTAGATTAGCTAGATTAGCTAGATTAACTAAATTAGCTAGATTAGCTAGATTAACTAGATTAGCTAGATTAGCTAGATTAACTAGATTAACTAGATTAGCTAGATTAACTAGATTAGCTAGATTAGCCGCTAATCATTTATGGTTTCAGGTTTTAGTTCCTCTTTTGTTTTTAATTTATGACCTTTAGAAAAAATGCTCTACTTATTTTTCAAGTAATGAAGCTAATCAATGAGCCTGTGTGTCTTGTTTACAGAAAGGTCTGAACAAGTTGTATGGCCAAATGGCAGAGTAGGTGAGGTCAATACTTTAGTTAGTTAGATGTCTCTAAAGCTATCACTTAAGACAGGCCTTACAAACAATATTTAAGTGAATGATTTGTAATCTCTAACCACATTTCTTCAACCTGTGTATCACTTTGGATACATAAGAAACCCACTTGGTTGATGGAAATGGTGTAACATCTGTTACATACTTCAGAAATAAATATGGTTTGTTAAACAAGGAAAATAGTGGTTTTCCATATTGTTGCGTCAACCATGTTGCCTCGTTTGGTCTGCGTTTTTAAATGCCTTTGGGTGAAAGAGGTTTACAAACCGTGCAGCTTTTGCTTTATTAATGTATGCTCTTGTTCTGTAGAAAGTCTACAGGACAAAGTCCTTTCTATTCTTCATTCGGCAGCCCAGAGGCCTCATTTATAACTGTTGCATATATTTCACACTACATTTCTGAAAAGTCTGAAAAACATAATATTGAGATTTATAAACTTTGCACATGCCATACATACACGTTTCCCTTTAGAAACCAGACCTTTAGTGAAACTGTGCTCACATTGTTTGAGTCATTTATCAGATGCTCTTATTCAGAGCAACTTACAGTTAGTTAGTGCAGACATGTTCATACTTTCTTCGTACTGGTCCCCCATGGGAATCAAACTCACAAACCTTGCGTAGCAAGCACCATGCTCTACCATCTGAGCTACAGAGGACTACATGTTAAGAAGCGTTAAAACTCCACCTGGAAAACACCGTCCAGTCACCTTTTATGGTGACAATAACGCCCCTTATCTGAGGTAAATGTGGAACTATTGGAATTAGGCCACCTCATGTAAAAGAGTCATTGTTAGTTTCTCAATAGATTGTTGGGTTTCTATCTCCTGCCTTTGTCACAGTTGGTGGTAGGCAGGACCCAAGGTACAGCGCTGTAGTCAATTGACATACGTTGTTTACAATATTACAAAAACAACAAAAGGCACTGCCACAACCAGGCACTGCCACAACCAGGCACTGCCACAACCAGGCACTGCCACAACCAGGCACTGCCACAACCAGGCACTGCCACAACCAGGCACTGCCACAACCAGGCACTGCCACAACCAGGCACTGCCACAACCAGGCACTGCTGTACGACATGCACAAACAATAACCCACACACAGGTGGAAAACTAAGTAGGATCCCCAATTAGAGACAATGCAGGGCAGCTGCATAAATAAAATTACAATACTTACTGGGCCTTTACTGTCCTGTATTAGAGGACTGATATAGACGTCTGTAGTACTGGGCCTTTACTGTCCTGTATTAGAGGACTGATATAGACGTCTGTAACACTGGGCCTTTACTAGTCCTGTATTAGAGGACTGATATAGACGTCTGTAACACTGGGCCTTTACTGTCCTGTATTAGAGGACTGATATAGACGTCTGTAACGCTGGGCCTTTACTAGTCCTGTATTAGAGGACTGATATAGACGTCTGTAACACTGGGCCTTTACTAGTCCTGTATTAGAGGACTGATATAGACGTCTGTAACACTGGGCCTTTACTGTCCTGTATTAGAGGACTGATATAGACGTCTGTAACACTGGGCCTTTACTGTCCTGTATTAGAGGACTGATATAGACGTCTGTAGTACTGGGCCTTTACTGTCCTGTATTAAAGGACTGATATAGACGTCTGTAACACTGGGCCTTTACTAGTCCTGTATTAGAGGACCGATATAGACGTCTGTAACGCTGGGCCTTTACTAGTCCTGTATTAGAGGACTGATATAGACGTCTGTAACACTGGGCCTTTACTAGTCCTGTATTAGAGGACTGATATAGACGTCTGTAACACTGGGCCTTTACTAGTCCTGTATTAGAGGACTGATATAGACGTCTGTAGTACTGGGCCTTTACTGTCCTGTATTAGAGGACTGATATAGACGTCTGTAGTACTGGGCCTTTACTGTCCTGTATTAGAGGACTGATATAGACGTCTGTAACACTGGGCCTTTACTAGTCCTGTATTAGAGGACTGATATAGACGTCTGTAGTACTGGGCCTTTACTGTCCTGTATTAGAGGACTGATATAGACGTCTGTAACACTGGGCCTTTACTAGTCCTGTATTAGAGGACTGATATAGACGTCTGTAGTACTGGGCCTTTACTAGTCCTGTATTAGAGGACTGATATAGACGTCTGTAACACTGGGCCTTTACTACTCCTGTATTAGAGGACCGATATAGACGTCTGTAACACTGGGCCTTTACTAGTCCTGTATTAGAGGACCGATATAGACGTCTGTAACGCTGGGCCTTTACTAGTCCTGTATTAGAGGACTGATATAGACGTCTGTAACGCTGGGCCTTTACTAGTCCTGTATTAGAGGACTGATATAGACGTCTGTAACGCTGGGCCTTTACTAGTCCTGTATTAGAGGACTGATATAGACGTCTGTAACGCTGGGCCTTTACTAGTCCTGTATTAGAGGACTGATATAGACGTCTGTAACGCTGGGCCTTTACTAGTCCTGTATTAGAGGACCGATATAGACGTCTGTAACGCTGGGCCTTTACTAGTCCTGTATTAGAGGACCGATATAGACGTCTGTAACACTGGGCCTTTACTAGTCCTGTATTAGAGGACCGATATAGACGTCTGTAACACTGGGCCTTTACTAGTCCTGTATTAGAGGACCGATATAGACGTCTGTAACACTGGGCCTTTACTAGTCCTGTATTAGAGGACCGATATAGACGTCTGTAACACTGGGCCTTTACTAGTCCTGTATTAGAGGACCGATATAGACGTCTGTAACACTGGGCCTTTACTAGTCCTGTATTAGAGGACCGATATAGACGTCTGTAACACTGGGCCTTTACTAGTCCTGTATCAGAGGACCGATATAGACGTCTGTAACACTGGGCCTTTACTAGTCCTGTATCAGAGGACCGATATAGACGTCTGTAACACTGGGCCTTTACTAGTCCTGTATTAGAGGACCGATATAGACGTCTGTAACACTGGGCCTTTACTAGTCCTGTATTAGAGGACCGATATAGACGTCTGTAACACTGGGCCTTTACTAGTCCTGTATTAGAGGACCGATATAGACGTCTGTAACACTGGGCCTTTACTAGTCCTGTATTAGAGGACCGATATAGACGTCTGTAGTACTGGGCCTTTACTAGTCCTGTATCAGAGGACCGATATAGACGTCTGTAACACTGGGCCTTTACTAGTCCTGTATCAGAGGACCGATATAGACGTCTGTAACACTGGGCCTTTACTAGTCCTGTATCAGAGGACCGATATAGACGTCTGTAACACTGGGCCTTTACTAGTCCTGTATCAGAGGACCGATATAGACGTCTGTAACACTGGGCCTTTACTAGTCCTGTATTAGAGGACTGATATAGACGTCTGTAACACTGGGCCTTTACTAGTCCTGTATTAGAGGACTGATATAGACGTCTGTAACACTGGGCCTTTACTAGTCCTGTATTAGAGGACTGATATAGACGTCTGTAACACTGGGCCTTTACTAGTCCTGTATTAGAGGACTGATATAGACGTCTGTAACACTGGGCCTTTACTAGTCCTGTATTAGAGGACTGATATAGACGTCTGTAACACTGGGCCTTTACTAGTCCTGTATTAGAGGACTGATATAGACGTCTGTAACACTGGGCCTTTACTAGTCCTGTATTAGAGGACTGATATAGACGTCTGTAACACTGGGCCTTTACTAGTCCTGTATTAGAGGACTGATATAGACGTCTGTAACACTGGGCCTTTACTAGTCCTGTATTAGAGGACTGATATAGACGTCTGTAACACTGGGCCTTTACTAGTCCTGTATTAGAGGACCGATATAGACGTCTGTAACACTGGGCCTTTACTAGTCCTGTATTAGAGGACCGATATAGACGTCTGTAACACTGGGCCTTTACTAGTCCTGTATTAGAGGACCGATATAGACGTCTGTAGCGCGGGCAAAAAGAATGCTTCACCCCCAAACATCTTCCTGCGGCTTTGTCCAGAGCGCTCTGGTGACAGAGGGATTGTTGCTACTAAGGAAAAATCTATAAACATGATTCACCCAGTACGGTAGCATCCTAACATTGTCTAAAATCTATAAACATGATTCACCCAGTACGGTAGCATCCTAACATTGTCTAAAATCTATAAACATGATTCACCCAGTACGGTAGCATCCTAACATTGTCTAAAATCTATAAACATGATTCACCCAGTACGGTAGCATCCTAACATTGTCTAAAATCTATAAACATGATTCACCCAGTACGGTAGCATCCTAACATTGTCTAAAATCCTAACATTGTCTTGCTCCTGTCAGGCTCTGGCCATAGAGAAGCCTATTGCTTCTCTATTATTCTATGGTCAGAGTCTGGCAGTTCTATATGTTCTATGTCTGTGTGGTGTTGTGTGTGGGATCCCTAATTAGAGGCAGCTGCATTGCATTGTCTCTAATTAGGGATCCTACTTATATGTGTAATTCCCACTCCCTAGGCGTGGTTCATTGTATGTCTTCAGTCCCGTGGCGAAGTAAGTGTGTTCCCGTTTTGTTATATGTATCGTTGTTATTTTGTATAGTTCACTTCAAGTCGAGTTTATTATTTAAATAAATGATGTGGAACTGTCGCTCCGCTGCGCCTTGGTCTCTATACACACCCGAGCGTGACAGAATGAACCACCACCTGACCAAGCAGCGTCCCAGGAGTGTTTCTCTTGAACTGATAATTAGTGGAATTGTGTTGAATCGGAAAATGAAGGAGGTAAAGCAAATGACAGCTCTGGGCTTTAACAAGTGTCAAGGTACGCCACATAGAGGTACAAGACATTACAGAGATATCATCATCTTTACTGGGTGATTCAGGCCGTTGTCCTTCATAGATCCCAAAAATAGTCTCTGGATGTGAAGTGGTTTAAATCAACATGCTTAGAAGTGTAGCGCTCTTACGACAAACGAAGCGGGATCTTCTGATTACATGGCAGTCGCTAAGAATGCGTTATGGCCCAATCTAATTAACCAGAGCAAATATATTGCATCACTTACCGAGACCTAATGTCCCTGCTTTGGCACTGATGAGCCCACAGTGTCCACCGTGTGTCCACACAGCATACTGAAACACCACGCTGTTTTACCAACACTCCCAGTGGTGACAACTTTCATCTTAATATAGCTTGGTATGTAAGAGAGGAAATCGAGCTGGGGATATACTTTGACAGATCATTAACTTATTTCAACTGAAAACATTGGAATTGCCACACTTTAATTACATTAAACATGTGTTCCCAAAGACGACAATACATCTCCCAGAACTTTAATTACATTAATTGTGTTTCGCTTAATAATGTTTTAATAGCCAAGCGATAAACCAGACTCTGAGTTCTCTCTCTCTCTCAGAAAACATTGTATCAAATTGCCAACTCTCACAGTTATTGATTAAAGCCCTCTTGACTTTTTACAGTGTCTTCACTTTACCTTAGGAATGAAATCCTGCCAGCTGTGGATGTGGTATTACTGGGACTCTTATATTGAAAGGAGTGCCAGCTGTGGATGAGGTATTACTGGGACTCTTATATTGAAAGTGGCTCCTGCTGAGGTAAATGGGATTGTATGAATGAAGAGCTCCTGTAAGGTTGCTTTGGCACTGCGTTATTGGAGAGCAGTGAGACGAGAGAATAACGTCCTGGCTGTCAGTGTGGCTGCCCTGCTAGTGACAGCTCTGGCATGTTTAGTAGTACATCTTCCACTAATTGTTTCTATAGAACACCCCTACCGCATGTCCTTCAACTTCTCCCACCAGTTGATTTTGGTAACATGTTCTGTTGATCATCAAACCACCATAACTCAGGGCTGTCAAGGAATAAGACAAAAAACACAGGGTAGAACAAGGTATAAAACACAGGGTAGAACAAGGTATAAAACACAGGGTAGAACAAGGTATAAAACACAGGGTAGAACAAGGTATACAACACAGGGTAGAACAAGGTATAAAACACAGGGTAGAACAAGGTATACAACACAGGGCAGAACAAGGTATACAACACAGGATAGAACAAGGTATACAACACAGGATAGAACAAGGTATACAACACAGGGTAGAACAAGGTATACAACACAGGGTAGAACAAGGTATACAACACAGGGTAGAACAAGGTATACAACACAGGGTAGAACAAGGTATACAACACAGGGTAGAACAAGGTATAAAACACAGGATAGAACAAGATATACAACACAGGATAGAACAAGGTATACAACACAGGATAGAACAAGGTATAAAACACAGGGTAGAACAAGGTATAAAACACAGGGTAGAACAAGGTATAAAACACAGGGTAGAACAAGGTATACAACACAGGGTAGAACAAGGTATACAACACAGGGTGACTAAACTGCTTGGAGTAACCCTGGATTGTAAACTGTGATGGTCAAAACAGGACAGCACGGCTGGTCCTTAAATGTACATGGAGAGCTAACATTAATAATATGCATGTAAATCTCTCATGGCTCAAAGTGAAGGAGAGATTGACTTCATCATTACTTGTATTTGTAAGAAGTGTTGACATGCTGAATGCACTGAGGTGTTTAAACTACTAGCACACAGCTCGGACATCCATGCATACCTTAATGTGTTTGGACCCTAGGAAGAGTAGATGCTGCCTTGGCAACAGCTAATGGGGATCCCTAATAAATACAAATACACCTGTATTTGGGGAGTTTCTCCCATTCTTCTCTGCAGATCCTCTCAAGCTCTGTCAGGTTGGATGGGGAGCGTCGCTGCACAGCTATTTTCAGGTCTCTCCAGAGATGTTCGATCAGGTTCAAGTCCGGGCTCTGGCTTGGCCACTCAAAGACATTCAGAGACTTGTCCAGAAGCCACTCCTGCGTTGTCTTGGCTGTGTGCTTAGGGTCGTTTTTCTGTTGGAAGGTGAACCTTCGCCCCAGTCTGAGGTCCTGGGCAGGTTTTCATCAAGGATCTCTGTGACTAGTCTCCCAGTCCCTGCCGCTGAAAAACATCCCCACAGCATAATGCTGCCACCACCACGCTTCACCGTAGGGATGGTGCCAGGTTTCCTCTCGACATGACGCTTGGCATTCAGGCCAAATAGTTCAATCTTGGTTTCATCAGACCAGAGAATCTTGTTTTCTCATTGTCTGAGTCCTTTAGGTGCCTTTTGGCAAACTGCAAGCAGGCTGATTGGTGGAGTGGTGGAGTGCTGCAGAGATGGTTGTCCTACTGGAAGGTTCTCCCATCTCCACAGAGGAACTCTGAATCTCTGGCAGAGTGACCATTGGGTTCTTGTTCACCTCCCTGACCAAGGCCCTTCTCCCCCGTTTGCTAAGTTTGGCTGGGCGGCCAGCCTTTTTAAACCATTTCCAATCAAATGAATTTACCACAGGTGGACTCCAATCATGATTTTTTAAATATTTGTTTTATTTAACCTGTATTTAACTAGGCAAGTCAGTTAAGAACACATTCTTATTTACAATGACGTCTACTAAAAGACAAAAGACCTCCTGCAGGGACGAGGGCTGGGATTAAAAATATAAATACATTAAATATAAATACAGGACAAAACACACATCACGACAAGAGAGACACCACAACACTACATAAAGAGAGACACCACAACACTACATAAAGAGAGACACCACTACACTATATACAGAGAGACACCACAACACTACATAAAGAGAGACACCACAACACTACATAAAGAGAGACACCACAACACTACATAAAGAGAGACACCACAACACTACATACAGAGAGACACCACAACACTACATAAAGAGAGACACCACAACACTATATAAAGAGAGACACCACAACACTATATAAAGAGAGACACCACAACACTACATAAAGAGAGACACCACAACACTACATAAAGAGAGACACCACAACACTACATAAAGAGAGACACCACAACACTACATAAAGAGAGACACCACAACACTACATAAAGAGAGACACCACAACACTACATAAAGAGAGACACCACAACACTACATAAAGAGAGACACCACAACACTACATAAAGAGAGACACCACAACACTACATAAAGAGAGACACCACAACACTACATAAAGAGAGACACCACAACACTACATAAAGAGAGACACCACAACACTACATAAAGAGAGACACCACAACACTACATAAAGAGAGACACCACAACACTACATAAAGAGAGACACCACAACACTACATAAAGAGAGACACCACAACACTACATAAAGAGAGACACCACAACACTACATAAAGAGTGACACCACAACACTACATAAAGAGTGAAACCACAACACTACATAAAGAGAGACACCACAACACTACATAAAGAGAGACACCACAACACTACATAAAGAGAGACACCACAACACTACATAAAGAGAGACACCACAACACCACATAAAGAGAGACACCACAACACTACATAAAGAGAGACACCACAACACTACATAAAGAGAGACACCACAACACTACATAAAGAGACACCACAACACTACATAAAGAGAGACACCACAACACTACATAAAGAGAGACAACACAACACTACATAAAGAGAGACAACACAACACTACATAAAGAGAGACACCACAACACTACATAAAGAGAGACACCACAACACTACATAAAGAGAGACACCACAACACTACATAAAGAGACACCACAACACTACATAAAGAGAGACACCACAACACTACATAAAGAGAGCCACCACAACACTACATAAAGAGAGACACCACAACACTACATAAAGAGAGACACCACACCACTACATAAAGAGAGACACCACAACACTACATGAAGACACCACAACATTACATAAAGAGAGACACCACAACACTACATAAAGAGAGACAACACAACACTATATAAAGACACCACAACACTACATAAAGAGAGACACCACAACACTACATGAAGACACCACAACACTACATAAAGAGAGACACCACAACACTACATAAAGAGAGACAACACAACACTATATAAAGACACCACAACACTACATAAAGAGAGACACCACAACACTACATAGAGAGACCACAACACTACATAAAGAGAGACACCACAACACTACATAAA
Organism: Thymallus thymallus; assembly: GCA_023634145.1. Classification (NCBI taxonomy): domain Eukaryota; kingdom Metazoa; phylum Chordata; class Actinopteri; order Salmoniformes; family Salmonidae; genus Thymallus; species Thymallus thymallus. The sequence goes on from CM042382.1 coordinate 3,991,095, forward strand.
GAGAGACACCACAACACTACATAAAGAGAGACACCACAACACTACATAAAGAGAGACACCACAACACTACATAAAGAGAGACACCACAACACTACATAAAGAGAGACACCACAACACTACATAAAGAGAGACACCACAACACTACATAAAGAGAGACACCACAACACTACATAAAGAGAGACACCACAACACTACATAAAGAGAGACACCACAACACTACATAAAGAGAGACACCACAACACTACATAAAGAGAGACACCACTACACTACATAAAGAGAGACACCACAACACTACATAGAGAGACACCACAACACTACATAAAGAGAGACACCACAACACTACATAAAGAGAGACACCACAACACTACATAAAGAGAGACACCACAACACTACATAAAGAGAGACACCACAACACTACATAAAGAGAGACACCACAACACTACATAAAGAGAGACACCACTACACTACATAAAGAGAGACACCACAACACTACATAAAGAGAGACACCACAACACTACATAAAGAGAGACACCACTACACTACATAAAGAGAGACACCACAACACTACATAAAGAGAGACACCACAACACTACATAAAGAGAGACACCACAACACTACATAAAGAGAGACACCACAACACTACATAAAGAGAGACACCACAACACTACATAAAGAGAGACACCACAACACTACATAAAGAGAGACACCACAACACTACATAAAGAGAGACACCACAACACTACATAAAGAGAGACACCACAACACTACATAAAGAGAGACACCACTACACTACATAAAGAGAGACACCACAACACTACATAGAGAGACACCACAACACTACATAAAGAGAGACACCACAACACTACATAAAGAGAGACACCACAACACTACATAAAGAGAGACACCACAACACTACATAAAGAGAGACACCACAACACTACATAAAGAGAGACACCACAACACTACATAAAGAGAGACACCACTACACTACATAAAGAGAGACACCACTACACTACATAAAGAGAGACACCACAACACTACATAAAGAGAGACACCACAACACTACATAAAGAGAGACACCACAACACTACATAAAGAGAGACACCACAACACTACATAAAGAGAGACACCACAACACTACATAAAGAGAGACACCACAACACTACATAAAGAGAGACAACACTACACTAGAGAAGGTAGAGATGACAATACATCACGCAAAGCGGCCACAACTGTCAGTAAGAGTGTCCAGATAGTAAGGACTATCTGTTGTTCCATGTGTTTGTATGTGTTATTCAATGTGTTTGTATGGTCTAATAGCAGTAAGTACTATCTGTTGTTCCATGTAGTGAATCTGTTATTCAATGTGTTTGTAAGGTCTAATAGCAGTAAGGACTATCTGTTGTTCCATGTAGTGAATCTGTTATTCAATGTGTTTGTATGGTCTAATAGCAGTAAGGACTATCTGTTGTTCCATGTAGTGAATCTGTTATTCAATGTGTTTGTAAGGTCTAATAGCAGTAAGGGCAAATAAAAATGTTCAGCAAAAAAATGTGTAAATTCAAAATCAAATAGCAAAATGATCCTTGGTAAAACAATTCCATATAACTTAGTAGAATCGCTTTGTGCACAAGGATATTTGTCATGCTGAAACAGGAAAGGCCTTCCTCAAACGGCCTGAAACATTCAAAATAGCACCAGACCATTATTCCTCCTCCACTAAACTTTACAGTTGGCACTATGCAGACAAACAGTTCTTGTGCTGACGTTGCTTCCAGAGGCAGTTTGGAACTCGGTAGTGAGTGTTGTAATCGAGGACAGATTTTTACGTGCATCAGCAATCGGTGGTCCTGTTCTGTGATCTTGTGTTTCCTACCACTTCGCAGCTGAGCCGTTGTTGCTCCTAGACGTTTCCACTTCACAATAACAGCACTTACAGTTGACCGGTGCAGCTCTAGCAGGGCAGACATTTGATGAACTGACTTGTTGTAAAGGTGCCATCCCTTGACGGTGCCTCGTTGAAAGTCACAGCTCTTCAGTAAGGCCATTCTACTGCCAATGTTTGTCTATGGAGATTGCATGGCTGTGTGCTCAATTTTATTCACCTGTCAGCAACGGGTGTGGCTGAAATATCCAAATCCAGTAATTTGAAGGGGTGTCCACATACTTTTGTATATATAGTGTAGCTAAAGCCAACTAACTACAGATATGGTTGGTGATAATAAATTAATATGAAGCTCTCAAATATGTTTTCTGTAAGTAAGTCTGACTGATGTTCAGAGAGCAGCTCCCATGGTCAAATAAAATCTGTGTGCAAACATGGTGTTACTGCTTTTTAAATGAACAGTACAGTAGGTGCCAGTTTACTGTACAGAAATGTGTTAGATAATCAATTGTTCAGGAGGAATTCACATGTCCTGCACATGCCTACGTTCTAGTGAATTCACTCCCTCGGGTCTAATTGTCTCATAGGCTTAATCATGTAGGCTTAGAACTGGGAGATCAAATGAATTAAGAACCATTGTGGAGGCAGATGCCTGACATGGTGGTTATAGCATCTTTGGAAATACCTAAATAATGAGGTGATTGTTTACACTCTGCTCTGGGTAAATGTCTAGGTTGTCTGGACTGTTATTGCTTAAGGCAAAATATATTAGATCAAAATTGCCCTAACTGAGAAATTGTCTCCAAACTCAAATTCCAGATTATCTGTCAATTGATTTCACGTCTAACCAGTGATAATCTCTGTCCCAGTAAAGTTAGCCCTCTTTCTGTCTAGTTCCTGCTGTAAGAACCCAGGATGAGGTGAGGATCTAAAGCCATGTGTGTCAGAAGAAAGGCTTCATTCAGGGTTCACACTAAACCTCAGCCCTTGACACAGTGGTTAAGGGACTTTACCTGTAGAAGGTATTGTCACATTCAGGAGCAGCTGAAAAGCTTTGTCAAGCTTTGGTGAAAAACAGGGGGAGGAGACAATCATCTGCTATTTCTTTTATCCAGTGAATTCGAAGTAATCATTTCAATGAACTTTGAATGTGCAGGAGTTGTGGTTACAATAAATACATAATTCACCATATTTCTCACATGACTGACATTGAATTGGCATTGTTTTCCCACCGTGGTTAACATATCTGACAAGGCGGTAGATAATTAGTATGACTACCTGTCGGTTCTCGCCTTCTCCGGTGGAGAGATGAGCCATTAATCTTCACACAACCAAATTCTAAATCAGCTGCTAACTGAGACAATGCTAAAACTGCAAGGATAGTCATTCTGAAGTCTCTCTACCCTGTCAGAGCAGGTGTCTACAGGATAGTCATTCTGAAGTCTCTATACCCTGTCAGAGCAGGTGTCTACAGGATAGTCATTCTGAAGTCTCTATACCCTGTCAGAGCAGGTGTCTACAGGATAGTCATTCTGAAGTCTCTATACCCTGTCAGAGCAGGTGTCTACAGGATAGTCATTCTGAAGTCTCTATACCCTGTCAGAGCAGGTGTCTACAGGATAGTCATTCTGAAGTCTCTATACCCTGTCAGAGCAGGTGTCTACAGGATAGTCATTCTGAAGTCTCTATACCCTGTCAGAGCAGGTGTCTACAGGATAGTCATTCTGAAGTCTCTATACCCTGTCAGAGCAGGTGTCTACAGGATAGTCATTCTGAAGTCTCTATACCCTGTCAGAGCAGGTGTCTACAGGATAGTCATTCTGAAGTCTCTATACCCTGTCAGAGCAGGTGTCTACAGGATAGTCATTCTGAAGTCTCTATACCCTGTCAGAGCAGGTGTCTACAGGATAGTCATTCTGAAGTCTCTATACCCTGTCAGAGCAGGTGTCTACAGGATGTCATTCTGAAGTCTCTATACCCTGTCAGAGCAGGTGTCTACAGGACAGTCATTCTGAAGTCTCTATACCCTGTCAGAGCAGGTGTCTACAGGATAGTCATTCTGAAGTCTCTATACCCTGTCAGAGCAGGTGTCTACAGGACAGTCATTCTGAAGTCTCTATACCCTGTCAGAGCAGGTGTCTACAGGATAGTCATTCTGAAGTCTCTATACCCTGTCAGAGCAGGTGTCTACAGGATAGTCATTCTGAAGTCTCTATACCCTGTCAGAGCAGGTGTCTACAGGATAGTCATTCTGAAGTCTCTATACCCTGTCAGAGCAGGTGTCTACAGGATAGTCATTCTGAAGTCTCTATACCCTGTCAGAGCAGGTGTCTACAGGATAGTCATTCTGAAGTCTCTATACCCTGTCAGAGCAGGTGTCTACAGGATAGTCATTCTGAAGTCTCTATACCCTGTCAGAGCAGGTGTCTACAGGATAGTCATTCTGAAGTCTCTATACCCTGTCAGAGCAGGTGTCTACAGGATAGTCATTCTGAAGTCTCTATACCCTGCCAGAGCAGGTGTCTACAGGATAGTCATTCTGAAGTCTCTATACCCTGTCAGAGCAGGTGTCTACAGGATAGTCATTCTGAAGTCTCTATACCCTGTCAGAGCAGGTGTCTACAGGATGTCATTCTGAAGTCTCTCTACCCTGTCAGAGCAGGTGTCTACAGGATGTCATTCTGAAGTCTCTATACCCTGTCAGAGCAGGTGTCTACAGGATAGTCATTCTGAAGTCTCTATACCCTGTCAGAGCAGGTGTCATACTGAGTTTGAAGAATAACCATCCTTTGGGGTTCAAACACTATTGGCACAAGTTGTTTATACAGGATATTTCATAGGTATTATTCAGATAACACATTATTTGCATGAGACTGTTAATTAAAACAAATGATTGCCGCAAGTTTACAGGAATACAGATGAAATGTATAACATAAAAACAATGTACCATGTATAGAAACAAATTGCTGTTGCTACCTCTCTCATAGTGGGCATGCAATAGGTAGCCAGGGCCACAGGGTTCAAGTTACTTTGATTGATATGAAAGGACTTGTTTGACTCTGGGAAAAAACACCACTGCCCACCTGCAGAGAAACGCTTTCAAAGTGTGTGTTCCTGTTGTCAGCGTTCCAAACCACACAGCAGAAGTCAAAGATTTTCTGTCAAAAAGAGCATTGTGGGAGGTTCCCCTCCACTGTGGCTCTAGTGTAGCTTCTGTGGGAGTCCTTGATGCTGTTCAACTCAAAGCCATCCTGTGACAATTACATCATAAATGTAGCTCTTAAAAACCAAGCAGGCGTGCTGGTGTTTTTCCAGGTATTACATTTCTTTTATTACGTTTCAAACTCCTTCTGAACAGATTGACTTGCTTTCAACTAAAGACACGTCCCTCTATCAATTTCAAATGTTTATCTAATCTCAAATAGCGTTGCCAGCCACTTGTCAAAAAACGGCTTTATTTTCCCTTTCAGAAGTTAAACATCCATGGCTTCCCCTGAAGACCATGGCAGCTGGAAAGCGTGCAACAAATGACTTAATTATGCGTTGGAGCTTCCATTGTGGAAAAATATTATGAATTTTAAATGACTTTTGTTTTATTTACAGTCACCCAACCAGACGTGTTTCGTCAAAAAGTGCTGAGGCTTCGCAGCTTCTGTGGAGGGTGAAAGGCAGTGATTTTTTGCAACTTAATGTCTCACGCAGTGCATGCCAAGGCTGCATTCATGGGGTAATTAGAAATACTGAGAGTACTTTAGGCAGTGGAAATATCATGCCAGCAATGCCACCTTGGGACCTACATCTGTTAAACCATATGGTCTTTTGCGGGCTTGTTTACACTGAGGCAACATGGGGAGCACTGGTGTATTTTTCCTTCAGATGTTTTCCCGTCTGTCTTATGATCTCTTTATGGACGCCAGGAACAAAGCAATGACTAACATTAATGTCTGAAGTTTGGGAGAGCACGAGAACATATAACTGAACTGCAAGGTTGATCACAAAGGGCTGTTGAATGAATACACTAATAGGGATGTGAAAAGAACATGCCATGCACTCAAAGAAAACGTCAAAGAGCTATGCGTTTTCTTCTCAAGCATGATTTGAAAGACACAGTTTTTGTGAAAAGATTAATATTGTATGAGTGCTGTTCATTTAAAGGGACCGACTGGACAAGATGCTCCTGTTTTTTGTCACGTCGTCAACAGACTTTATCTCCATGATTGCATTGCCATATAACAAAGTTGCATCCCTGCCACTGTTTCGGTAAAAAGCTGAGGGATGGGGATGGAGAAATGTAAACACTCAAATTCATAGACAGAGCTATGGATGCAAGGACTGACGATCCATGATATCAACATGATAGTTTTAACCATGTGGTGAGGCTATATAGTGTTTGTTCACTATACAACCGTATATTTTGGGTTCTGATGGGGAACAACAGTTGAACTAAAGCTCATGAGGTATTTATGAGTTAGTGGATGTACCAACTGCTGACTGCCCCTTTAAGAGTTGTTTGCTTATCAAATTTGGGTTCACGCATTTGAAATGGTGAAATCAAAATTATAATTGGACAATATATACAGCATGAATCAGTGTGTTTGTGTGTGTGTGTTTGTATGTGTGTGTGTGCATGAAGGATGTTGTTTTTCACTGCTGTGTTATGGTGTGTAAAGATCCTGCTGTGTTATGGTGTGTAAAGATCATGCTGTGTTATGGTGTGTAAAGATCATGCTGTGTTATGGTGTGTAAAGATCATGCTGTGTTATGGTGTGTAAAGATCCTGCTGTGTTATGGTGTGTAAAGATCGTGCTGTGTTATGGTGTGTAAAGATCCTGCTGTGTTATGGTGTGTAAAGATCTTGCTGTGTTATGGTGTGTAAAGATCTTGCTGTGTTATGGTGTGTAAAGATCATGCTGTGTTATGGTGTGTAAAGATCCTGCTGTGTTATGGTGTGTAAAGATCCTGCTGTGTTATGGTGTGTAAAGATCCTGCTGTGTTATGGTGTGTAAAGATCCTGCTGTGTTATGGTGTGTAAAGATCCTGCTGTGTTATGGTGTGTAAAGATCCTGCTGTGTTATGGTGTGTAAAGATCTTGCTGTGTTATGGTGTGTAAAGATCCTGCTGTGTTATGGTGTGTAAAGATCTTGCTGTGTTATGGTGTGTAAAGATCTTGCTGTGTTATGGTGTGTAAAGATCTTGCTGTGTTATGGTGTGTAAAGATCTTGCTGTGTTATGGTGTGTAAAGATCCTGCTGTGTTATGGTGTGTAAAGATCTTGCTGTGTTATGGTGTGTAAAGATCCTGCTGTGTTATGGTGTGTAAAGATCTTGCTGTGTTATGGTGTGTAAAGATCTTGCTGTGTTATGGTGTGTAAAGATCTTGCTGTGTTATGGTGTGTAAAGATCCTGCTGTGCCTTTAACCTTTAAAGGAGACCCATTGAGATCCCACTGCTATAGCCTCCAGGGGGCCCCATTGATTTTGTTAGGCATTCTCACTCAGATATCATATTAACATGGCATAAGTCATTACAAAATGTGTAGAACTGCAGGACATTAGCTGTAAAACTAACATTTCTCTCCACCATCAAGGCTAGAGCATGCCCTGCATCCAGGACCTCTATACCAGGCGGTGTCAGAGGAGGGCCCTAACAATGGACCGACTCCAGCCACCCCAGTCATAGACTGTTCTCTCTGCTACAACACAGCAAGCTGACTGATGCACCAACAGGAACCAACAGGACACTCCAAGACATAAGACTGCTAAATATCTACCCAGACTATCTGCATTGAACCCCTTTTACACTAACTCTTGACTCATAACATACACTTCTGCTACTGATTCTAATCTGTTCTGTTGTCTAGTCACTTTAACCCTACCTACGTCTACATATCTACCTTACTTACCTCGTCATGGACTCAGAACTGGTATCCTGTGTATATAGCCAAGTTATCGTTACTCATTGTGTATTTATTCCTTTATATGGAGCTATTATTATTATTTCTCTCTGCATAGTTGGGAAAGGTCCGTCAGGAAGCATTGCACTGTTAATCTACATGTTATTTATGAAGCCTGTGACCAATAATTTTGATGATTTGATGCATCCGCAGGCCTAGAAGACAAGACACTAAAGGCTGCACTATGTTTCTGTAAAAATAGAACCATAGCAACCAAGGCCATTTGTTTTAAATGGATTCGGCAATATTACATGACTTCTTATGTGAGGCTTCCTGTTCCTGTACAGCCGATGCAGCTTATTAGATAAGAGATGTGTCAGAGGATTATAGACAGTCAGGTCCAACATTTTTGGCAGCCTTGATAAGGGAAGCAAAAAATACTGTATAACAAAAACCACCACTGAGCTATATTGTCTGCATAAAAAAACATGAAAATAGAGTTCTTTGGCCACGACAGTGTTGGGTTTTGGTCGAAAGAATGAAGCATTTTGCAGAAGAAAAAAAACATACCTAGTGTAAAATGTGATGGTGGATCTTTGATGTTATGGGGCTGTTTTGCTTCCTCTGGTCCTGGGGCCTTAAGGTCAACGGCATCATGAACTTTACCCAGAACCAGGACATTTTATCCAAATACCTGGTAGCACATCAGAGACTGCTGTCTATAGACATAGACTAGAAATCACTGGCCACTTTAAGAATTGGAACACTAGTCACGTTAATAATGTTTACATATCTCATATGTACTGTATATACTGTATTCTATACTATTCTACTGTATCTTAGTCCATATGTATATACTGTATTCTATACTATTCTACTGTATCTTAGTCCATATGTATATACTGTATTCTATACTATTCTACTGTATCTTAGTCCATATGTATATACTGTATTCTATACTATTCTACTGTATCTTAGTCCATATGTATATACTGTATTCTATACTATTCTACTGTATCTTAGTCCATATGTATATACTGTATTCTATACTATTCTACTGTATCTTAGTCCATATGTATAAACTGTATTCTATAATATTCTACTGTATCTTAGTCCATATGTATATACTGTATTCTATACTATTCTACTGTATCTTAGTCCATGTGTATATACTGTATTCTATACTATTCTACTGTATCTTAGTCCATATGTATATACTGTATTCTATACTATTCTACTGTATCTTAGTCCATATGTATATACTGTATTCTATACTATTCTACTGTATCTTAGTCCATATGTATATACTGTATTCTATACTATTCTACTGTATCTTAGTCCATATGTATATACTGTATTCTATACTATTCTACGGTATCTTAGTCCATATGTATATACTGTATTCTATACTATTCTACTGTATCTTAGTCACTTTAATAATGTTTACATATCTGACATTACTCATCTCATATGTATATACTGTATTCTATACTATTCTACTGTATCTTAGTCACTAATAATGTTTATATATCTGACATTACTCATCTCATATGTATATACTGTATTCTATACTATTCTACTGTATCTTAGTCCATATGTATATACTGTATTCTATACTATTCTACTGTATCTTAGTCCATATGTATATACTGTATTCTATACTATTCTACTGTATCTTAGTCCATATGTATATACTGTATTCTATACTATTCTACTGTATCTTAGTCCATATGTATATACTGTATTCTATACTATTCTACGGTATCTTAGTCCATATGTATATACTGTATTCTATACTATTCTACTGTATCTTAGTCACTTTAATAGTGTTTATATATCTGATATTACTCATCTCATATGTATATACTGTATTCTATACTATTCTACCGTATCTTAGTCACTTTAATAATGTTTACATATCTTGCATTACTTCCTTACTTAGATTTATGTGTATTTGGGTATATGTTGTGTAATTGTCAGATATTACTGCACTGTCAGAGCTAGAAGTACAAGCATTTCACTACACTCTCAATAACATCTTCTAACCATGTGTATGTGACCAATAAAAGTTGATTTGAATTGATTTCCACAAAAAAAATCCACAAAGAAATGGTTAATTAACCACAAAATAAACCTTTCGCCCATCAGTCTCTGAAGTTGAACCCCAGTGAAAACCTGTGGTTTGAATTGAAGGGACAGTTCATAAGTGCAGATGAAGAATATCATGGATCTGGAAAGTTTCTGTATAGAGGAATGGTCTAAGATCCCTCCCAGAAAAAGGTCAGTGCTGTTATTCTCGCAAGATGAGGTATTGAAAACAGAGGTGTAAATAATTTTGAGCCCTATCTTTTTGAGCAAATAAAATATTACTTGTTTAACAAAAACCCATTCTCCAAGCAACTGTATTAGTATAAAATGATATAATCCCCCCCCCCCCCCCCCCCCAAAAATGTGATACTATAGCTCAGTATTTGTGTAATTTATTTTCTAGTCTTTTTTGGTGATTTTTATAAATAATTTTGGAACTGACTGTATACCAATAGATCAATTTGCCTTGAGAAATGAAGAGCAAGCACACAGAACTCCATGTGGGGGTGGAATGTCTCTACATCGCACGCCCAGGGAAAGAACATTGGCTTGATGTATACCAACAAAAATCTAAACGCAACATGAAACAATTTAAAATATTTTACTGAGTTACAGTTTATACAAGGAAATCAGTCAATTGAAATAAATAAATTAGGACCTAATCAATGGATTTCAGATGACTGATAATAAAGATATGCACGATCCCTCAAAACTTGAGACATCTGTAGCATTGTGTTGTGAGACAAAACTGCACATTTTAGAGTGACCTTTTATTGTCCCCAGCACAAGGTGCACCTGTGTAATGATCATGCTGTTTAATCAGCTTCTTGATATAACACACCTGTCAGATGGATGGATTATCTTGGCAAAGGATAAAACATTTTTTTAAATATAAAATGTATTTAACTAGGCAAGTCAGTTAAGAACAAATTCTTATTTACAATGATGGCCTACCTACAGGGTCAGACCCTGGAGCAAATTAGGGTTAAGTGCCTTGCTCAAGGACACATCAACAAGTTTGTCACCTTGTCATCTGGGCTACCTGCCTGCTCACTAACAGGGATGTAAACACATTTGTGAAAATGTTTTGAAAAATAAGCTTTTTTATGTGAATGAAACATTTCTGCTATCTTATATTTCAGCTCATGAAACATGGGACCAACACTTTACATGATGAGTTTATATTTTTGTTCAGTGTATTATAGCATGCTGCTAGCTGCACCCAGCCAGAGCAGGAGAGAATACCATGAAGTCACTATAACATTATCAGATACTGTACATTTGGAGCGTAGGAGGGACTGTTCTGTCCTGTATGCAGTAGTGACTGTAGCCAGAGGTGACTGTATGCAGTGGTGACTGTAGCCAGAGGTGACTGTATGCAGTAGTGACTGTAGCCAGAGGTGACTGTATGCAGTGGTGACTGTAGCCAGAGGTGACTGTAGCCAGAGGTGACTGTATGCAGTGGTGACTGTATGCAGTGGTGACTGTAGCCAGAGGTGACTGTAGCCAGAGGTGACTGTATGCAGTGGTGACTGTAGCCAGAGGTGACTGTATGCAGTGGTGACTGTATGCAGTGGTGACTGTAGCCAGAGGTGACTGTATGCAGTGGTGACTGTATGCAGTGGTGACTGTAGCCAGAGGTGACTGTATGCAGTGGTGACTGTAGCCAGAGGTGACTGTATGCAGTGGTGACTGTAGCCAGAGGTGACTGTATGCAGTGGTGACTGTATGCAGTGGTGACTGTAGCCAGAGGTGACTGTAGCCAGAGGTGACTGTATGCAGTGGTGACTGTAGCCAGAGGTGACTGTATGCAGTGGTGACTGTGAACAGGGTAAATAAAGGACCTTGAAGGACCCTCCGTTCACCCGGAGACTTCGTGCCACTATTTTGATCTGCCTCTGACCACGTTTTACCCTTCTTCTCCATTTACGTTGTGTCATGGCCTTGGATTAGCCTTGGATTAGCCTTGGATTAGCCTTGGATTAGCCTTGGATTAGCCTACACTGTCATTTATTAAACTGGACTGGATTATTTTACCGCACCAGCAATACAATTCAATGCATGCACAATTTACTAGTCCTCTAATACAGGACTAGTAAAGGACCAGTGTTACAGACGTCTATATCAGTCCTCTAATACAGGACTAGTAAAGGCCCAGTGTTACAGACGTCTATATCAGTCCTCTAATACAGGACTAGTAAAGGCCCAGTGTTACAGACGTCTATATCAGTCCTCTAATACAGGACTAGTAAAGGCCCAGTGTTACAGACGTCTATATCAGTCCTCTGATACAGGACAAGTAAAGGCCCAGTGTTACAGACGTCTATATCAGTCCTCTAATACAGGACTAGTAAAGGCCCAGTGTTACAGACGTCTATATCAGTCCTCTAATACAGGACTAGTAAAGGCCCAGTGTTACAGACGTCTATATCAGTCCTCTAATACAGGACTAGTAAAGGCCCAGTGTTACAGACGTCTATATCAGTCCTCTAATACAGGACTAGTAAAGGCCCAGTGTTACAGACGTCTATATCAGTCCTCTAATACAGGACTAGTAAAGGCCCAGTGTTACAGACGTCTATATCAGTCCTCTAATACAGGACTAGTAAAGGCCCAGTGTTACAGACGTCTATATCGGTCCTCTAATACAGGACTAGTAAAGGCCCAGTGTTACAGACGTCTATATCGGTCCTCTGATACAGGACTAGTAAAGGCCCAGTGTTACAGACGTCTATATCGGTCCTCTGATACAGGACTAGTAAAGGCCCAGTGTTACAGACGTCTATATCGGTCCTCTGATACAGGACTAGTAAAGGCCCAGTGTTACAGACGTCTATATCGGTCCTCTAATACAGGACTAGTAAAGGCCCAGTGTTACAGACGTCTATATCGGTCCTCTAATACAGGACTAGTAAAGGCCCAGTGTTACAGACGTCTATATCGGTCCTCTAATACAGGACTAGTAAAGGCCCAGTGTTACAGACGTCTATATCAGTCCTCTAATACAGGACTAGTAAAGGCCCAGTGTTACAGACGTCTATATCAGTCCTCTAATACAGGACTAGTAAAGGCCCAGTGTTACAGACGTCTATATCAGTCCTCTGATACAGGACTAGTAAAGGCCCAGTGTTACAGACGTCTATATCAGTCCTCTGATACAGGACTAGTAAAGGCCCAGTGTTACAGACGTCTATATCAGTCCTCTGATACAGGACTAGTAAAGGCCCAGTGTTACAGACGTCTATATCGGTCCTCTGATACAGGACTAGTAAAGGCCCAGTGTTACAGACGTCTATATCGGTCCTCTAATACAGGACTAGTAAAGGCCCAGTGTTACAGACGTCTATATCGGTCCTCTAATACAGGACTAGTAAAGGCCCAGTGTTACAGACGTCTATATCGGTCCTCTAATACAGGACTAGTAAAGGCCCAGTGTTACAGACGTCTATATCGGTCCTCTAATACAGGACTAGTAAAGGCCCAGTGTTACAGACGTCTATATCAGTCCTCTAATACAGGACTAGTAAAGGCCCAGTGTTACAGACGTCTATATCAGTCCTCTAATACAGGACTAGTAAAGGCCCAGTGTTACAGACGTCTATATCAGTCCTCTAATACAGGACTAGTAAAGGCCCAGTGTTACAGACGTCTATATCAGTCCTCTAATACAGGACTAGTAAAATCCCAGTGTTACAGACGTCTATATCAGTCCTCTAATACAGGACTAGTAAAGGCCCAGTGTTACAGACGTCTATATCAGTCCTCTAATACAGGACTAGTAAAGGCCCAGTGTTACAGACGTCTATATCAGTCCTCTAATACAGGACTAGTAAAGGCCCAGTGTTACAGACGTCTGTATCAGTCCTCTAATACAGGACTAGTAAAGGCCCAGTGTTACAGACGTCTGTATCAGTCCTCTAATACAGGACTAGTAAAGGCCCAGTGTTACAGAAGTCTATATCAGTCCTCTAATACAGGACTAGTAAAGGCCCAGTGTTACAGACGTCTGTATCAGTCCTCTAATATAGGACTAGTAAAGGCCCAGTGTTACAGACGTCTGTATCAGTCCTCTAATACAGGACTAGTAAAGGCCCAGTGTTACAGACGTCTATATCAGTCCTCTAATACAGGACTAGTAAAGGCCCAGTGTTACAGACGTCTATATCAGTCCTCTAATACAGGACTAGTAAAGGCCCAGTGTTACAGACGTCTATATCAGTCCTCTAATACAGGACTAGTAAAGGCCCACAAGTACGGGTGCCACCAGTAAATCAAGACCCTCTACGCCATCTATTAGTGCCGGAGCCACCGGTGCATCAAGACCCTCTACCTCATCTACAAGTACGGGTGCCACCAGTAAATCAAGACCCTCTAATAAAAAATAAAAAATCAATAAGTGCCGGAGCCACCGCTGCAGATGCACTCACACCTGCCTGCTGCCATTCCTGAGCAAGCTCTGCACTGGTGGTGCCCCGATCCCGCAGCTGAATCATCTTTAGGAGACGGTCCTGGTGCTTGCTGGACTTTCTTGTGCTCCATGACGCCTTCTTCACAACATTTGAACCTCTCTCCTTGAAGTTCTTGATGATCCAATAAATGGTTGATTTAGGTGCA
>CM042382.1:4005772-4050772 GCA_023634145.1 Thymallus thymallus
CTCTCTCTCTCTCTCTCTCTCTCTCCCCCATTCATTATCTGCAGTATAGCCTAGTTTTTCTGCAATATGATGTGTTTTATGTGTTTTTATGTGTGTGTGTGTTTGTATGTGTGTGTGTGTGTGTGTGTGTGTGTGTGTGTGTGTGTGTGTGTGTGTGTGTGTGTGTGTGTGTGTGTGTGTGTGTGTGGGAGAGAGAGACTGTGAGAAATAGAGAAAGAGCAAGAGAAGTGTGAGAGAAGAACAAGAGATAGACAGAGAAAGTAGAGAGAGAGAAAAATGGACTTCCAACAGTTAGATGTATTTTTGCAGCCTTCCTGACTTTAATCATTGACAGACTGTACACTGTCATTTTACAAACTCCACACCTATAAATGACTAGTCTGTTCCTTTCAACCTCATTTTCACCCCTGACCCCTAACCTCTCCCCACCCTCTATTGCATGTAGTGGTACTGCATGTAGACAGAACCTCCCATGGGCTATATTACACACTGGGTACGTCCCAAATGGCACCCTGATCAAAAGTAGTGCACTATATAGGGATTACTCTACCACAGGAGACCAATACTGTGTTACTCTACCACAGGAGACCAATACTGTGTTACTCTACCACAGGAGACCAATACTGTGTTACTCTACCACAGGAGACCAATACTGTGTTACTCTACCACAGGAGACCAATACTGTGTTACTCTACCACAGGAGACCAATACTGTGTTACTCTACCACAGGAGACCAATACTGTGTTACTCTACCACAGGAGACCAATACTGTGTTACTCTACCACAGGAGACCAATACTGTGTTACTCTACCACAGGAGACCAATACTGTGTTACTCTACCCCAGGAGACCAATACTGTGTTACTCTACCACAGGAGACCAATACTGTGTTACTCTACCACAGGAGACCAATACTGTGTTACTCTACCACAGGAGACCAATACTGTGTTACTCTACCACAGGAGACCAATACTGTGTTACTCTACCACAGGAGACCAATGCTGTGTTACTCTACCACAGGAGACCAATACTGTGTTACTCTACCACAGGAGACCAATGCCCAGATGCATATAGTCATTGAGGACCAGTGTCTGCTGGATTGCTGGTTTTGAATTTTGCCTTTCAACTGATTCAGAGACTGATTTGGACCTGGGAAACCTCATGGATGTTGGCTATTTAAACTGACACAGAGACTGATTTGGACCTGGGAAACCTCATGGATGTTGGCTATTTAAACTGACACAGAGACTGATTTGGACCTGGGAAACCTCATGGATGTTGGCTATTTAAACTGACACAGAGACTGATTTGGACCTGGGAAACCTCATGGATGTTGGCTATTTAAACTGACCCAGAGACTGATTTGGACCTGGGAAACCTCATGGGTGTTGGCTATTTAAACTGACACAGAGACTGATTTGGACCTGGGAAACCTCATGGGTGTTGGCTATTTAAACTGACCCAGAGACTGATTTGGACCTGGGAAACCTCATGGATGTTGGCTATTTAAACTGACACAGAGACTGATTTGGACCTGGGAAACCTCATGGGTGTTGGCTATTTAAACTGACACAGAGACTGATTTGGACCTGGGAAACCTCATGGGTGTTGGCTTTTTAAACTGACCCAGAGACTGATTTGTACCTTGAAAACCTCATGGGTGTTGGCTATTTAAACTGGGTTAAGTATATATACATGTGGCAATACTAGGCCTACTACTCTCAGTCACTCTTTCTCCACCTCTTTCTGTCTCACTCACTCTCTTTCTCTCTCTCTCATTCTCCACCTCATTCTCTCTCGCTTCCTCTCCTTTTCTCTGCCTCCTCCCGCTCTCCCCTGTCACTCTCCCCCCCTTTCCCTCACTTACTCTCCTTCTCTCCCCCCCTTTCCCTCACTTACTCTCCTTCTCTCCCCCCCTTTCCCTCACTTACTCTCCTTCTCTCCCCCTCTCTCTAATACTCCCCTCTCCCTCTATCTCTCTCTAATACTCCCCTCTCCCTCTATCTCTCTCTAATACTCCCCTCTCCCTCTATCTCTCTCTAATACTCCCCTCTCCCTCTATCTCTCTCTAATACTTCCCTCTCCCTCTCTTTCTCCCTCCTTGTCCCTCTCTCTCTCTCTAGAATGGGATCTTTGTTTCCTAATATCTAATAGCTGCTCCATGTGTTCTGACCAGACTCCAGGAAGACTAGAGGAAAACTACCAAAGATTTACTGATGATCATATCTCCCATGATCATATCTCCCATGATCATATCTCCCATGATCATATCTCCCATGCAGGACATACATTACTGATAGTTGTTACATTCTGGTCACTTTCCACATGCACTATACAGTATGTAGAACATTGTAGCTCACACAGAAAAATCACAAGACTTAATTAAACTCATATGGTCCCACTCCCATTTTGTGTTAAAACTACTCTCATGGTGTTGATATTTTTGGAGTTAAAACAACGCTAACATTTTGAGTAAATATCCAACTCTCAGAGAGTTGCTTAAATTGAACTACAATTAGCATTTGATTATTTCCAGTGACGTTTTTAAACATCTCCCTTGCCATGTTACACTTTTCTGTTTGTTTTAATTAACAATCAACTACAGCAGATAACCACATTATGGTGGTTTGCAACGTGATACACAATCCCTGTTAGAAGTCAACTTGCAGGAAGATATACATCATTCTGAACAGTGACCAAAACACATTATATGAAGACTCCCTACAATATGTAATTTGGAACAACTATCTCACTAACGGTTGCTATAAACACCTACAGATTGGATTTGTTTAGAAAGTTTATTGTGTTTGTGTAGCATAAGATAGCGAAAACAATTACAGTTTTTCTCAAATGCTAAAACACAAAAGCCAATCCTCTAAACCAAATGACCAGTTGTCTAAACACATTTACTAAATCTAGCCATCATTTTCCAATATCATAAACACATTTCACATGAAGACACAAGTCACAAAACACAATCCTCCATTCTCATAAATCTTAACACATTTTTCCTTGCTAAAACACAAGTTGCAAAAGAACTCTGCTCATATTCTCAAATGAAAGCTCATGTGATGCAAAATGCTTGCCACAGTCAGCAATATTTGAACACATTGAACACACCTGGCGTCATTCATTACACACAACGACTCGAAATTGAAGACACTTGTTGCTAATGCTGTAACCACATGTATAAAAGCAAGTTCAGAGTGCACAGTTTGCTGAAGATTCCAAACAAACACAATGGATGAAGGCAGAGTCAGGGGAAGAGGAATTCGAGTCAGAGGAGGGAGAAGAGCTGGCCATGGAAGAAGAGGAGGAGGCCAACAAGGGAGAGGAGGAGGCCAACAAGGGAGAGGAGGAGGACAACAAGGGAGAGGAGGAGGCCAACAAGGGAGAGGAGGAGGACAACAAGGGAGAGGAGATGGTCCAGGAGGGAGAGGAGGAGGCCAACAAGGGAGAGGAGATGGTCCAGGAGGGAGAGCAAGACAACCTCGCACCATCATTACGGACGAGATGCGAGCAACAGTCATTGACCATGTCATTGTCCATGGCATGACAATGGCTGAAGCAGGACTAAGAGTCCGTCCAAACCTGAGTAGGTTCACCGTGGCCACCATTATCAGGGCATTCAGACAACACAACAGGTATTGTACTCTATTGCTTTCTTTGTCACAATACAATTTTACAAGCCTGTGAAAGTAGTCTATTGGTTTCAATAGTTGTTACTGTATTGTAAAAAATGTCAATTGACAACACATGTTTCTTTCTTTAGAGTTGAAAGAATGCCACATAGAGGTGGGAGGGTTGCCATATTTACAGCGGCACAAGAAACCCTCATTGTGGATATGGTTCGTGAGAACAACCTCATCAGACTCCGGGAGATCAGAGACAAAGTCATTGCCGATAATGTCAACTTTGAGAGCATTGATGATGTCAGCTTGGCCACAATAGACTGAGTTCTCCGCCGCCAAAAGATGCGGATGAAACAGGTCTATAGGGTTCCCTTTGAGCGCAACTCTGCGCGACACAAAGACCTACGTTACGAGTATGTGCAAGTAAGTATACATCCGTGTTCACAGTACAGTTAGTGGACATACTGTGTTGCTCAGTGACCTACATTACTTCTGGACAATACTGTGCTACCTGATTGCACGCCGGTTGACTGTTGTTCTGAACACCTGTGCACTTTCACATTTTAACAGATGATATTACAGTTGGACGCGATGGCCAGACCTCATGAGTACCTCTTCCTGGATGAGGCTGGCTTCAACCTGCAGAAACGAAGGCAAAGAGGCCGTAACATCATTGGCCAAAGAGCCATCACTGAGGTTCCTGGCCAACGGGGGGGTAATATTACTCTTTGTGCGGCCATGGGTTTGGAGGGGCTTGTCCACCGGCGTGCTGTCCTTGGGTCTTACAACACCCAACGTCTCCTCACCTTCCTAGAGGAGCTAAAAGACATCCTCCTGGACCGCCAACAACACCATCCTGGGCCCGCACATCACATTTATGTGATCATTTGGGACAATGTAAGCTTCCACAGAACAAACCAAATCAGAGAGTGGTTCACCACCAACAGTAACCACTTTTTACATAAACGTCTGTCTGCCACCCTACTCCCCTTTCCTGAACCCTATAGAGGAGTTCTTCTCATCGTGGAGATGGAAGGTTTATGACAGACAACCATACACTAGAGAGAACCTCCTGAGGGCAATGGAGCTGGCCTGTGTTGACATCCCAGTGGAGGCCTTCCAAGGATGGATTCGCCATTCCAGGGCGTTTTTCCCGCGGTGCCTGGCAAGAGACAATATAGCCTGCGATGTGGATGAGGTGATGTGGCCCGATGCAGCTCAGCGACATGATGCCGCACAGTGATTGTGGTGTGTGTGTGGTGTGAATAAAGTAAATAAAAAAACTTCACACCCTGATCATGTTTTCAAGAGTACTGTTGTGTGCAATAGATTCTGTTTTTGCATTGAGTTGTTACAGTAGTGTACATGCAGAATTTACTATAGATTTATACTCTTCATATGAAACTCACAAATCTAAATGCCTAATCCTCTGCAGAGATCTAAGAAGATCCATTACTGCAAAGTTTCTAAAAATATGCATTGGCAGTTATGAAACAAAGAACCTTCTCACAAATTGAGCATTGTGTTTTCAATTGTTTTGCTGTAGTGTGTAATGATGTGTATAGTGTTTACATTTTTGAAAGCTTCGAGCTGCTCTTTTGGTGTGAAAGTTTGAGTTTTGAAGTGAGAAGGTGTGGTTGTGTTTATGTAGCTTTAGAAAAGGGTGTTGTGTTTAGACATTGGGGAACATGGAGGAAACGTTTGTGAAATGTGTTTTAGCATTTGAGAAAAACTGTAATCTACCTGCAACAGAGCATGCTGGGAAGTATGACAATGAGGCCCCTTACACATCTGTGGATAATTCAATATATATAACTCCCTGTCTCTGGTTACTCTTAATGGAGTTAAAAGTACTGAACTCATGTTATCAACACTAACTCCAGGGAGCCTATCACTCTTCGGAAACTATTTAGATAATTTTGACTTTTCCACATTTTGTTACGTTACAGACTTATTCTAAAATGTATTATATATATTTTTTACACTCATTTATTTTTTACACTCATCAATATGACCCAATACCCCATAATGACCCAATACCCCATAATGACACAACACCCCATAATGACCCAATACCCCACAATGACCCAATACCCCATAATGACACAATACCCCATAATGACCCAATACCCCATAATGACCCAATACCCCATAATGACACAACACCCCATAATGACACAATGCCCCATAATGACCCAATACCCCATAATGACACAATACCCCATAATGACACAATACCCCATAATGACACAATACCCCATAATGACAAAGCAAACATATTTTTTGAATTTTAAAAACAATAAAAACTGAAATATGACATTTACATAAGTATTGAAATCCTTTAAACAGTACTTTGTTGAAGCACCTTTGGCAGTGATTACAGCCTTGAGTCTTCTTGGGTTTGACGCTACAAGCTTAGCATACCTGTATTTGGGGAGTTTCTCCCATTCTTCTCTGCAGATCCTCTTAAGCTCTGTCAGGTTGGATGGGGAGTGTTGCTGCACAGATATTTTCAGGTCTCTCCAGAGATGTTCGATCAGGTTCAAGTCCAGGCCTGAAGCCACTCCTGCGTTGTATTGACTGTGTGCTTAGGGTCGTTGTCCTGTTGGAAGGTGAACCTTTGCCCCCAGTCTGAGGTCCTGAGCGCTCTGGAGAAGGTTTTCTTCAAGGATCTCTTTGTACTTTGCTCCATTCATCTTTGCCTCAATCTTGAGCTTTGTTAGAGTTCTCACCTCTCTGACCAAGGCCCTTCTCCCCCGATTGCTCAGTTTGGCCGGGCGGCCAGCTCTAGGAAGAGTCTTGATTGTTCCAAACTTTTTCCATTTAAGAATGATGGAGGCCACTGTGTTCTTGGAGACCTTCAATACTGCAGAACATTTTTGGTACCCTTCCCCAGATCTGTGCCTCGACACAATCCTGTCCCGGATCTCTACAGACAATTCCTTCGACCTCATGCCTTGGTTTCTGTTCTGACATGGGACATTATATAGACAGGCGTGTGCCTTTCCAAATCATGTCCAATCAATTGAAATGACCACAGGTGGACTAAAGTTGTAGAAACATCTCAAGGATGATCAATGGAAACAGGATGCACCTGAGCTCAATTTCGAGTCTCATAGCAAAGGGTCTGAATACTTATGTAAATAAGGTTTTTCCGTTTTTTATTATTAATACATTTGCAAACTTTTCTAAAAATCTCTTCTCACTTTGTCATTATGGCGCATTGTGTGTAGATTGCTGAGGATTTTATTTTTATTTAATCGATTTTAGAATAAGATTGTAACGTAACAAAATGTGGAAAAAGTCAAGGGGTCTGAATACTTTCCAAAGGGACTGTAACTCCCAGTAATAAAGTACATTTAACCCTGATGATCTCTCCCTAGCCCCAGAGCCCTGTATCTGTGAGGATGTGAGCTGATGATCTCTCCCTAGCCCCAGAGCCCTGTATCTGTGAGGATGTGGGCTGATGATCTCTCCCTAGCCCCAGAGCCCTGTGTCTGTGAGGACGTGGGCTGATGATCTCTCCCTAGCCCCAGAGCCCTGCATCTGTGAGGACGTGGGCTGATGATCTCCTAGCCCCAGAGCCCTGCATCTGTGAGGACGTGGGCTGATGATCTCCTAGCCCCAGAGCCCTGCATCTGTGAGGATGTGGGCTGATGATCTCTCCCTAGCCCCAGAGCCCTGTATCTGTGAGGATGTGGGCTGATGCCTGCGGTTTGGAGAAAGCGGCGAGAGAGGTCCCGCTTGACTACCGTTATGGCAGACAGCAAACACTGGGAGAACAGCCAAACAGAAGACAGGAACTTGGACCAGGCAGACCTTACTGGGAATATACAGTCCACGATTAAAACAAATAAAGTCCTGCAGACATGAGTGTGAAGCCTCAATCTTATTTACCTTTCACTCCAAGATACACGACCAGATGCTCTTCACACATTCACCGGAGACCTACAGTATATAGTGGGCTTCCATTGTAGAGTCCTTTCTTCAAAGCTCAAAAGGAGAGGAGGGTGTTTGAAAGGAATGGTGTCTACCCTACAGACCCAGGTCTACCGCCAGACTTTGATGAGAGAGAAAAGGGAGGGGAGGAGAGGGAGAGAGAGAGAGACATCTGTCTAGCACATTGCTGTGGAGGATGAGTAGAACCATAGACATCTGGGGAGCATTCCGAGTTCCGGTATGGGAGCCAATTAAAAGCCTGATATTACCCTCTGACTGTAACACCTATACAGCAACTGTGGAAGCCATGCCAACTGGTTTAAAGCATATGCACAATAACTTCTGGTGTGAGCACAGAGGGACCCATACAAATATTAAACTGGAGAGAGAGAGAGGGGAAAAAGAGAGAGAGAGAATGAGAGAGACCCCCACGTGTTCTCTGGTCTACACGCACTGGATTGTGGGACACCTGCTGCATGCCTCCTCTCTCCTGGTCTCTCTTCATCGCTTCATCTCTCACTTTCCCTCTCTCCCCTTTCTCTCTCCCCCCTCTCGCTCTCTCTCTGTCTGTCTCCCTCTCTCACCCCCCCCCCCCCCCCCTCTCTCTCCCTCTCAATACCTCCCCCTTCTTTGTCTCTGCCCCTCCTTCTGGAGAAGCTGTGCCCTGGAGAAGAGTGACTATAAACCACAGAGCCAACAGTGATATAATGGAAAACACTGTGAATCCTTCTGAGAGAGTAGCACTAGACTGACTGACAGGAAAGACAGAAAGGCATCGCTACATAGCTGGGTCGTTCCACCAAAGGCATCGCTACATAGCTGGGTCGTTCCACCAAAGGCATCGCTACATAGCTGGGTCGTTCCAATAATTCGGTGCCTTTTAGTTCACCTAATCTTAACATTCTGCTTTAACACTATGATTTGACTGATAGATGTTCAATTTTTGTTCACACTTTAATTGGATAGTCTGGATTGTCCATCTGTAGATGGTCATACTACACAGTACATTTTGCAGTGTTAAATCAACACTTAGAGTTAATTTTAATTAACACTACCTCAGATAACATATGGTCCTACTCTGCAGAGTGTAAAAACGACTCTGATTATAATGTGACATTATGAGTGTTATTAATGTAACACTCCATAGTGTATATACTTGTTGTTGTTTTCACCCATGACTGTGTTTATTAGTGACATAGACATGGCTGTTGAATTCTTTCCTTTTAAAGGCCTCTGGCTTTCACCAAATGAGTACCTATGACAATACATGACATATACTGTAATAAAGCCTAGATTTACCCTAACATTGTGGTTTTAGGAAAACGCTGGTTTACAAATTACAGGCTACATCTGGCCTGCAAGTCACATTATGCTGGCTGGCAAAGTGATATGTAATTCCTATTGGGATCCAAAAGCTGGGCTTTTTATTCACCCGAAACCTGCATTTAGAATGACTGCCAGGGCTAGGAACTCTGGTAACGGAGACTACCTATACCATTTAAACGCAAACAACCATTTCAGTTACTAGTGCAATAGGGCGGCAGGTAGTCTGGCAGGTAAGAGCGTTGGGCCAGTAACCGAATGGTCGCTGGATTGAATCCTCAAGCTGACAAGGTAAAAATCTGTCGTTCTGCCCCTGAGCAAGGCAGTTAACCCTCTGTTCCCCGGAAGCAGTGGATGTGGATTAAGGCAGCCCCCCCGCTCCTCTCTGATTCAGAGGGGTTGGGTTAAATGTGGAAGACACATTTCAGTTGTGCAACTGACTAGGTATCCCCCTTTCCCTAAATCTAACTAACTGATTGGATTAGTTTATTAAAATGTATGTTATTTATCTTTGTGTAGCATAAGATTCATCAATCAGTGTAAAATAATAACTCTGGTTATTAATGCCAACACTGGGGATTATCGTACGCCACTGAGTGTTAATTTCACTCCTGAATAAACACTGAAAATTAACACTGGCCAATTTGCTGTGTAGAAGTGACACAGGGTTGATGGAAGGACAGGTAAAAACACAGAATTTTGGCACTTTAGCAAGCTTTTATTCATATATATAAAGCAATCTGATTTACTAAATTCATCAATCTACACAAAATACCTCATAGACACAGCAAAAACAGGTTTTAAGAAATTCTTGCTAATTTAAAAATCACATTTACATACAGTACCAGTCAAAAGTGTGGACACACCTACTCATTTAAGGGTGTTTCTTTATTTTTTACTATTTTCTACATTGTAGAATTATAGTGAAGACATCAAAACTATGAAATAACACATATGGAATCATGTTGTAACCAAAAAAGTGTTAAACAAATCAAAATATATATTTAGATTTTAGATTCTTCAAAGTAGCCACCTTTTGACTTGATGACAGCTTTGTACGCTCTTGGCATTCTCTCAACCAGCTTCATGAGGTAGTCACCTGGAATGCATTTCAATCAACAGGTGTGCCTTATTAAAAGTTAATTTGTGGAATTTCTTTCCTTTTTAATGGATTTGAGCCAATCAGTTGTGTTGTTACAAGGTAGGGCTGGTGGCCAAAACCGTGAATTCCAAACATTTCAATGTTATAACCCTGTGAAAAACATCTACATATGTCTAGGTTTATGCTGAGGCCCTCACAGCATAACCCTAGAAATATGTCTACGTTTTTCACAGGGTTATAACATTGGAATGTTTGGAAATCACGGTTTTGGCCACCACCCCTAACCTTACGCTCTGAGGTTGGCATGAGTTATTCTGTGACCCGCTAACCTTACATTTGGAGGTTGGCATGAGTTATGCTGTGACCTGCTAACCTTACATTGGGTGGTTGGCATGAGTTATGCTGTGACCCGCTAACCTTACATTTGGAGGTTGGCATGAGTTATGCTG
This sequence comes from Thymallus thymallus, assembly GCA_023634145.1. Lineage (NCBI taxonomy): Eukaryota > Metazoa > Chordata > Actinopteri > Salmoniformes > Salmonidae > Thymallus > Thymallus thymallus. The sequence goes on from CM042382.1 coordinate 4,016,217, forward strand.
TGACCCGCTAACCTTACATTGGGAGGTTGGCATGAGTTATGCTGTGACCCGCTAACCTTACATTTGGAGGTTGGCATGAGTTATGCTGTGACCCGCTAACCTTACATTCGGAGGTTGGCATGAGTTATGCTGTGACCCGCTAACCTTACATTCGGAGGTTGGCATGAGTTATGCTGTGACCCGCTAACCTTACATTTGGAGGTTGGCATGAGTTATGCTGTGACCCGCTAACCTTACATTGGGAGGTTGGCATGAGTTATGCTGTGACCCGCTAACCTTACATTCGGAGGTTGGCATGAGTTATGCTGTGACCCGCTAACCTTACATTGGGAGGTTGGCATGAGTTATGCTGTGACCCGCTAACCTTACATTTGGAGGTTGGCATGAGTTATGCTGTGACCCGCTAACCTTACATTCGGAGGTTGGCATGAGTTATGCTGTGACCCGCTAACCTTACATTCGGAGGTTGGCATGAGTTATGCTGTGACCCGCTAACCTTACATTTGGAGGTTGGCATGAGTTATGCTGTGACCCGCTAACCTTACATTTGGAGGTTGGCATGAGTTATGCTGTGACCCGCTAACCTTACATTCGGAGGTTGGCATGAGTTATGCTGTGTCCCGCTAACCTTACATTGGGAGGTTGGCATGAGTTATGCTGTGACCCGCTAACCGAATCTCTGAGGGTGGCATGGGTTAGGCTGTGACCCACTAACCTTACACTCTGTGGTTGGCATGGGTTACGCTGTGACCCGCTAACCTTACATTCTGAGGTAGGCATGGGTTATGATGTGACTCGCTAACCAACTCTCTGTGGTTGGCATGGGTTACGCTGTGACCGGTAACCTACAATTGTTCAAATAATCAGTCCTGGGTGTTTGTGTAATGCTGAATGAACGTGTTCATTGTAAAAAATGTGTTTCTCGCTCCCTCATGGGCAGTGTGACGGGTCGACAGGGTAATGTAATGCTGTACTGTAGTGGTCGAAGGGGTAATGTAATGCTGTACTGTAGTGGTCGAAGGGGTAATGTAATGCTGTACTGTAGTGGTCGAAGGGGTAATGTAATGCTGTACTGTAGTGGTCGAAGGGGTAATGTAATGCTGTACTGTAGTGGTCGAAGGGGTAATGTAATGCTGTACTGTAGTGGTCGAAGGGGTAATGTAATGCTGTACTGTAGGTGTCGACAGGGTAATGTAATGCTGTACTGTAGTGGTCGACAGGGTAATGTAATGCTGTACTGTAGGTGTCGACAGGGTAATGTAATGCTGTACTGTAGTGGTCGAAGGGGTAATGTAATGCTGTACTGTAGGTGTCGACAGGGTAATGTAATGCTGTACTGTAGTGGTCGAAGGGGTAATGTAATGCTGTACTGTAGTGGTCGAAGGGGTAATGTAATGCTGTACTGTAGTGGTCGAAGGGGTAATGTAATGCTGTACTGTAGTGGTCGAAGGGGTAATGTAATGCTGTACTGTAGGTGTCGACAGGGTAATGTAATGCTGTACTGTAGTGGTCGAAGGGGTAATGTAATGCTGTACTGTAGTGGTCGAAGGGGTAATGTAATGCTGTACTGTAGTGGTCGAAGGGGTAATGTAATGCTGTACTGTAGTGGTCGAAGGGGTAATGTAATGCTGTACTGTAGTGGTCGAAGGGGTAATGTAATGCTGTACTGTAGTGGTGGAAGGGGTAATGTAATGCTGTACTGTAGTGGTGGAAGGGGTAATGTAATGCTGTACTGTAGTGGTGGAAGGGGTAATGTAATGCTGTACTGTAGTGGTGGAAGGGGTAATGTAATGCTGTACTGTAGTGGTGGAAGGGGTAATGTAATGCTGTACTGTAGTGGTGGAAGGGGTAATGTAATGCTGTACTGTAGTGGTGGAAGGGGTAATGTAATGCTGTACTGTAGTGGTGGAAGGGGTAATGTCCTCAGGCCTGGAGGGAACAGCAGACCTATCCGTTCTTTAAACTGTTACATTTTTTTATTTAAGCTTTATTTAACTTGGCAAGTCAGTAAACAACAAATTATACCCAGGTCGAACCGGGCCAATTGTGCGCCGCCCTGGGAATCCCAACAACGGCCGGATGCGATACAGCCTGGATACAGCTTACTGCCAGCTATTAGCTAACTGCTGGACAAAATTGTGTTTGACCAAATACAGTGCAGGGTAATGTAATAATGTAATGTAGGGGTCGACAGGGTAATGTAATGCTGTAATGTAGGGGTCGATAGGGTAATGTCATGTTGTAATATAGGGGTCGACAGGGTAATGTAATGTTGTAATATAGGGGTCGACAGGGTAATATAATGTTGGAATGTAGGGGTCGACAGGGTAATGTAATGTTATGTAGGGGTCGACAGGGTAATGAAATGTTGTAATGTAGTGGTTGACAGGGTAATGAAATGTTGTTATGTAGGGGTCAACAGGGTAATGTAATGTTGTAATGTAGTGGTTGACAGGGTAATGTAATGTTGTAATTTAGTGGTTGACAGGGTAATGTAATGTTGTTATGTAGTGGTTGACAGGGTAATTTTATGTTGTAATGTAGGGGTCGACAGGGTAATGTAATGTTGTTATGTAGTGGTTGACAGGGTAATGTAATGTTGTAATTTAGTGGTTGACAGGGTAATGTAATGTTGTAATGTAGGGGTCGACAGGGTAATGTAATGTTGTTATGTAGTGGTTGACAGGGTAATGTAATGTTGTAATTTAGTGGTTGACAGGGTAATGTAATGTTGTAATTTAGTGGTTGACAGGGTAATGTAATGTTGTAATGTAGGGGTCGACAGGGTAATGTAATGTTGTTATGTAGTGGTTGACAGGGTAATGTAATGTTGTTATGTAGTGGTTGACAGGGTAATGTAATGTTGTAATTTAGTGGTTGACAGGGTAATGTAATGTTGTAATGTAGTGGTTGACAGGGTAATGTAATGTTGTTATGTAGTGGTTGACAGGGTAATTTTATGTTGTAATGTAGGGGTCGACAGGGTAATGTAATGTTGTTATGTAGGGGTCGACAGGGTAATGTAATGTTGTTATGTAGTGGTTGACAGGGTAAAGTAATGTTGTAATGTAGTGGTTGACAGGGTAATGTAATGTTGTTATGTAGTGGTTGACAGGGTAACGTAATGTTGTTATGTAGTGGTTGACAGGGTAACGTAATGTTGTTATGTAGTGGTTGACAGGGTAATGTAATGTTGTTATGTAGTGGTTGACAGGGTAATGTAATGTTGTAATGTAGTAGTTGACAGGGTAATGTAATGTTGTTATGTAGTGGTTGACAGGGTAATGTAATGTTGTTATGTAGTGGTCAACAGGGTAATGTAATGTTGTAATATAGGGGTCAACAGGGTAATGTCATGTTGTAATGTAGGGGTCGACAGGGTCATGTTGTAATATAGGGGTCGACAGGGTAATGTAATGTTATGTAGTGGTTGACAGGGTAATGTAATGTTGTTATGTAGGGGTTGACAGGGTCACATATACTGAAATTAGGCGAACTGTTAGAATTTGAACAACCAGAAAAATAAGAAATACACTCTAGGGGTGCTTCCCAATTGGCAGTTCGCCTGGTATAAGTGACTACTCAAAAATAGTTTTGACCAGAGTCTTATGAGCCCTGGTCAAAAGTAGTGCATTGTAAAGTCAGTAGGGTGCCATTTGGGACTCAATTTATTTTCACCCTAACCTAGATGAAATCCCTTCTACCCCTCCTCTCTGCCTGTTATAGGATAGGTTGGGGTTTTGTGTTTATGATTCATATTACTGACTATGTGTAATTGTAGTTGTCTGAATGTGAATGTTTGTCTGTGTGTGTGTGTGTGTGTGTGTGTGTCTGGGTGTGTGTGTGTGTGTGTGTGTGTGTGTGTGTGTGTGTGTGTGTGTGTGTGTGTGTGTGTGTGTGTGTGTGTGTGTGTGTGTGTGTGTGTGTGTGTGTGTGTGTGTGTGTGTGTGTGTGTGTGTGTGTGTCTGTGTGTGTGTGTGTGTGTGTGTGTGAGTGTGTATGTGTGTATGAGAATGTATCTCTGTGTGGGGCTCTGAGAGGGATGGAGAGAGAGAGAGAGAGAGAGAGGGAGAGAGAGTGAGAGAGAGAGAGAGAGGGAGAGAGAGTGAGAGAGAGAGAGAGAGAGAGAGAGAGAGAGAGAGAGAGAGAGAGAGAGAGAGAGAGAGAGAGAGAGAGAGAGAGAGAGAGAGAGAGAGAGAGAGAGAGAGAGAGAGAGAGAGAGAGGGAAAAGGCATAGTCTTTCTGCTTTCTGTTTTTCTGTCTGTCTGGGGGAGATCATGTGTCTGTGTCTATCCCAGTCTGAGACGGTGGATCTCTCCCCGAGGACTTCTGTTGCCGCTGCTGTTATTCTTCGCATTGAAATGAAAAGCTTTTATTTTTTCCACATCTGCAAAACATATCACCATGTCATAGAGAAGCAGGATTCCAAGCTCAAACTTTCCACTGGACTGAACGACCAAACCAGAACACACTTCATTACACTCATTGACTTCAGAGTCCAACACTAAAACACAGAATTTCATTTACAGATAGTGGAAAATAAATAATATTATGGTGATTATCACTCAGTTGGTTCAGGTAATAACTTGATCATTTGTTTGTAATCAACCGATTGCTTTATCAAACTATTTTTGAGTAGTCACTTATTCATATTATCTAAATACTATATATTTATACACATAAGTCTACATACAAATGATTATATCCAGTGCATTATGAATGGTAGACACTATCTGCAAGTCAGAAACAGACAAACGTTGCCTAATCTAAGTTAGATTTAGTCATCCTACTACAACTCCTACACCTGCTCAGTTCTGTTAGATTTAGTCATCCTACTACAACTCCTACACCTTCTAAGTTCTGTTAGATTTAGTCATCCTACTACAACTCCTACACCATCTGAGTTCTGTTAGATTTAGTCATCCTACTACAACTCCTACACCATCTAAGTTCTGTTAGATTTAGTCATCCTACTACAACTCCTAAACCATCGAAGTTCTGTTAGATTTAGTCATCCTACTACAACTCCTACACCATCTGAGTTCTGTTAGATTTAGTCATCCTACTACAACTCCTACACCTTCTAAGTTCTGTTAGATTTAGTCATCCTACTACAACTCCTATTCCATCTGTGTCTGTGGAATCATTTTCATAGCTGAGGTGATGTGGACTGGGCATGCTCTACGACTGATTTATGTGGTGAGATACGTATGTCTGCCTTCACACTAACACCACGTCCACAACATGAACTGGCTGGTAATACATGGGGCTCGTGTGTGGGAGGAGGGAATACACTTACTCCTCCCTTTCTCTCTTTTCTCCTCCCTCTCCTCCCTCTGTCTCTCTGTCTCTCTCCCCTTTCCTCCCCCTGTCTCTCTGTCTCTCTCCCCTTTCCTCCCCCTGTCTCTCTGTCTCTCTCCCCTTTCATCCCCCTGTCTCTCTGTCTCTCTCCGCTTTCATCCCCCTGTCTCTCTGTCTCTCTCCCCTTTCATCCCCCTGTCTCTCTGTCTCTCTCTGTCTCCCTCTCCTTTCCTCTCTCTGTCTCTCTCTGCCTCTCTCTCCTTTCCTCTCTCTTTCTCTCTCTGTCTCTCTCTTCTTTCATCCCTTCTTCTCTCTCTGTCTCTCTCTCTCCTTTCCTCCCTCAGTCTCTCTCTGTTTCTCTAGCCTTTCCTCTTTCTGTCTCTCTCTCTGTCTCTCACTCCTTTCCTCCCTCTTTCCTCTCTCTATCCTTCCCTCTCTTCCACTCTCCCATGACAGGACCTGAGGTACAGAGGGATCAGATGACTAGTCCTCTCTCGTCACCTGTGCTCCTAGACTGGGCTGAAAGAGAGCTTTGTTCCCCTCCAGCCCCTCCAGCCCCTCCAGCCCCTCCAGCCCCTCCAGCCCCTCCAGCCCATCTCCAGAGGTATGTCCTGTGTTGTCCATAAAGGAAAAATTCCTGTGGAATTCTTGAGCCCCATGGGAACAAAGTGGATATGTGCTGCTCTTAACCTTCTTCCCACAAGTAGTCACAACACAGCATTCTACATCATCTGGGTGGAAATACTTTCAAATACTTAATTTAGTTTACAATGAAAGCAATGGAACCAATCGAATAGTCACAAAATTGCAAAAAACATTAAACACACCTAATGTATTTTCAAGATATATTTGACCCGTGTCTGGTTTGTCACAAACAGAAATAAAATACAGTCCCAGTCTGCAGCTCAGTGACCTGTGCAACCCAGAACCAAATCCACCAACTCTGGTCAGATGTCTGTCTGACAGACACACAGCAGGGGTTATCAGATAGATATAGGAACAGGAGGCTGAGAGCAGACAGACAGCTTGGATACAGACATGGAGCTGAGTACAGATGTTTTATAGGAGGGTTATAGATAGCGGCAAGAGGATGCAAACAGACTGAAGTACAGACATTTTACTGGGGAGAGAGAGAGAGAGAGAGAGAGAGAGAGAGAGAGAGAGAGAGAGAGAGAGAGAGAGAGAGAGAGAGAGAGAGAGAGAGAGAGAGAGAGAGAGAGAGAGAGAGAGAGAAAGAGAGAGAGAGAGAGAGAGAGAGAGAGAAAGAGAGAGAGAGAGAGAGAAGAGAGAGAGAGAGAGAGAGAGAGAGAGAGAGAGAGAGAGAGGAGAGAGAGAGAGAGAGAGAGAGAGAGAGAGAGAGAGAGAGAGAGAGAGAGAGAGAGAGAGAGAGTTCAACATGCTCTACTCACACCTACTGTGATGGTCCGGGCCTAAACCACACAAAAACAACACTAGACACTATGGAACACAAAACCTTCACTATCTCATCCTGAAATATCAAAGGACTGAGGTAATCTGCCTTTGGCCTAAATAGCAGGAACCCAGACTTCATCAAATAAATTGGAAATACAGACATTATCATCACACAAGAAACATGTTATAAAGGTGACGGACCCACTGGCTGTCCTCTATGTTACAGAGAGCTGGATGTCCCATCCACCAAACTACCAGGTGTGAAACAGGGGGTATTCTAATTTGGTATAGAGCAGACCTAACCCACTCTATTAAATTAGTCAAAACAGGAACATTTTACATCTGGCTAGAAATTCAAAAGGAAATGATCTCAACAGAGAAACATGTCCTCCTGTCTGCTACCTAAATCCCCCCAATAGAATCCCCATACTTTAATGAAGACAGCTTCTCCATCCTTGAGAGGGAGATCAACCATTTCCAGGCCCAGGGATGTGTACTAGTCTGTGGCGACCTAAATGTCAGAACTGGACAAGAACCTGACACCCTCAGCACACATGGGGACAAACACCTACCTGGAGGTGACAGCATTCCCTCCCCCAACTACGACAACAAAAACGGGTCACAACTCCTGCAGCTCTGTCGGACGCTGGGTCTGTACATAGTCAATGGTAGGCTTCTAGGGGACTCCTACTGTAGGTACACATATAGCTCATGTCTTGGCAGTAGTACTGTAGACTACTTTATCACTGACCCCAGCCCAGAGTCTCTCAGAGCGTTCACAGTCAGTCCACTGACACCGCTATCAGATCAAAGCAAAATCACACTCTACTTGAACAGAGCTATGCTCAATCATGAGGCATCAAAGCCAAAGGAACTTATTAATATTAAGAAATGCTATAGATGGAAGGAAAGTAGTGTAGACAATTTCCTGGACAAAACGTTCCACTGTAATAGTGAAGGTGTAACTTATCAGTAGAAAACCTCAACAGTATATTTGACCTCTCAGCTTCTCTATCAAATATAAACATTTCAAACAGAAAACCAAAGAAAATGAACAACAATGGCAAATGGTTTGATGAATAAAGCAAAAACCTAAGAAAGAAATTGAGAAACCTTTCCAACCAAAAACATAGAGACCCAGAAAATCTGAGTCTACGCCTTCACTATGGTGAATCACTAAAACAATACAGAAATACACCTTCACTATGGTGAATCACTAAAACAATACAGAAATACACTACAGCATGTCAGAAATCGAAGAATCCATAGACTCTAACCACTTCTGGGAAAATTGGAAAACACTAAACAAACAACAACATGAAGAGCTATCTATCCAAAATGGAGATGTATGGGTAAACCACTTCTCCAATCTTTTCGGCCCTATCAACAAAGAACAATGAGCAAATAAATATACATGATCAAATAAAAATCTTAGAATCAACTATTAAAGACTACCAGAACCCACTGGATTCTCCAATTACATTGAATGAACTACAAGACAAAATACAAACCCTCCAACCCAAAAAGGCCTGTGGTGTTGATGGTATCCTCAATGAAATTATAAAATATACAGACCACAAATTCCAATTGGCTATAATTAAACTCTTGAACATCATCCTCAGCTCTGGCATCTTCCCCAATATTTGGAACCAAGGACTGATCATCAAGTGGAGACAAATTTGAACCCAATAACTACCGTGGGATATGCGTCAACAGCAACCTTGGGAAAATCCTCTGTATTATCATTAACAGAAGACTAGTTCATTTCCTCAGTGAAAACAATGTACTGAGCAAATGTCAAATTGGCTTTTTACCAAATTACCGTACGACAGACCACTTACTCATTCAAGGCAAAGTCTTCTCATGCTTTGTTGATTTCAAAAAAGCATTTGACTCAATTTGGCATGAGGGTCTGCTATACAAATTGATGGAAAGCGTTGTTGGGGGAAAAACATACAACATTATAAAATCCATGTACACAAACAACAAGTGTGCGGTTAAAATAGTCAAAGAAACACACACATTTTGTTCCACAGGGCCGTGGGGTGAGACAGGGATGCAGTTTAAGCCCCACCCTCTTCAACATATATATAAACGAATTGGCGAGGGCACTAGAACAGTCTGCAGCACCCGGCCTCACCCTACTAGAATCTGAAGTCAAATGTCTACTGTTTGCTGATGATCTGGTGCTTCTGTCGGCCTAAACATCAGCGCCACAGGTAACTTCCACAAAGCTGTGAACGATCTGATAGACATGGCAAGAAGGGCCTTCTATGCCATCAAAAGGAACATAAAATTCAACATACCAATTAGGATCTGGCTAAAAAATACTTGAATCAGTGTGACTGACCCAAACTTAAGGAAAGCTTTGACTATGTACAGACTCAGTGAGCATAGCCTTGCTATTGAGAAAGGCCGCCGTAGGCAGAACTGGCTCTCAAGAGAAGACAGGCTACTGGGTGAAATACCACAGTGTGCCATCACATCAGCAAGATTTGTGAACTGTTGCAGTGAAGAACAAACACCATTGTAAATACAACCCATATTTACCCACATCGTTACAACACTGTATATAGACATAATATGACATTTGAAATGTCTTCATTGTTTTGGAACTTCTGAGTGTTATGTTTACTGTTCATTTGTTATTGCTTACTATCTACTTTTTTTCCCACGCCAATAAAGCCCTTAAATTGAATTGAATTGAGGAGAGAGTGAGAGAGAGAGAGAGACACAGAGAGAGAGAGAGAGAGAGAGAGAGAGAGAGAGAGAGAGAGAGAGAGAGAGAGAGAGAGAGAGAGAGAGAGAGAGAGAGAGATATTCTTTCTTGCTGACTACTGTGGAACAGGAACATACAATTTTACGGTTAACTTTCCAGCCGCTAAGACCAATGTGACATTCTTAATGTAATACGAAGTCCTTTTTAACCTATACTTTATATTACTGTACAGATGGACACAGACACAGGGAATGAGACAGAGACAGAGACAGAGACAGAGACAGAGACACAGACACAGACACACACAGACACATAGACCGAAACACAGACACAGACACAGACACAGACAGAGACAGGGAATGAGACAGACAAAGACAGAGACAGAGACAGAGACACACAGAGACACAGACACAGACACAGGGAATGAGACAGACACAGAGACAGAGACAGAGACAGAGACAGAGACAGAGACAGAGAGACAGAGACACAGACACACAAAGACACACAAAGACACAGAGACCGAAACACAGACACAGACACAGACAGAGACAGAGACAGGGAATGAGACAGACAAAGACACAGACACAGACACACAGACACACAGACACACAGACACACAGACACAGACAGAGACAGGGAATGAAACAGACAAAGACAGAGACAGAGACAGAGACAGAGACAGAGACAGAGACACACAGACACACAGATACAGAGACAGAAACAGACAGGGAATGAGATAGACAAAGACAGAGACAGAGACACAGACATAGAGACACAGACACATAGACAGAGACAGACAGACACAGACACAGACACAGACACGGAGACGGAGTCAGAGACAGAGACAGACACAGAGACAAGGACAGAGACAGAGAATGAGACAGACACAGACAGAGAGGGACAGATAGAGAGACAGGGACAGAGAACAGACATGCCATTGACACAGACATGAGTCAGAGACAGGGTGGAGGGGAGACTTTTTAAAGGGGACTACAGACAGAGAGAGGAGGCAGTAGGACAGAATCACAATGCAGGAGTCTCTTTAAAAAATGAGTATTGTTACATGGTCCTATAGAGAGACCATCATCCAATCCACCCTGCACTACAAAACAGTAATTCAGAATCATCTAGTACAGTGAGTCTATTGTAACACAGAGTGGTTGCAGTACCATTCTTCACCCATTGAGGGCGTTAGTGTTCTGTGTAAGTACATGGTGAAAAGGATTCTGTTCAGGTTTAGCAGGTAATTATTTTTCTGCAGTTTTCTGCAATGTAATTTCTCTCTCAAAAGTAAGTGAGGATTGAGGGGTGGCCAGGGATCAAGGGGAATTCTAGACATTTTCAAACACCTGAAACAGCTTTTTCCTGCAATCTAGAGCCATAATCATTATGCATATATATATATATATATATATATATATATATATATTTAAAAAAAATAAAATAATGAGTGATGCACATTGATAAAACTACATTTGTGACCAACTTTTAAATTGTTCAGAGGGTTACAGATGATGTAACAGAGGGTCAAATAACATGGCAGGAAGTAGAAAATAACATGGCTATATACAGGAAGTAGAAAATAACATGGCTATATACAGGAAGTAGAAAATAACATGGCTATATACAGGGAGTAGAAAATAACATGGCTATATACAGGACGTAGAAAATAACATGGCTATATACAGGAAGTGGAAAATAACATGGTTATATACAAGAAGTAGAAAATAACATGGTTATATACAGGAAGTAGAAAATAACATGGTTATATACAGGAAGTAGAAAATAACATGGCTATATACAGGAAGTGGAAAATAACATGGTTATATACAAGAAGTAGAAAATAACATGGTTATATACAGGGAGTAGAAAATAACATGGTTATATACAGGAAGTAGAAAATAACATGGTTATATACAGGGAGTAGAAAATAACATGGTTATATACAGGAAGTAGAAAATAACATGGCTATATACAGGAAGTGGAAAATAACATGATTATATACAAGAAGTAGAAAATAACATGGTTATATACAGGGAGTAGAAAATAACATGGTTATATACAGGAAGTAGAAAATAACATGGTTATATACAGGGAGTAGAAAATAACATGGTTATATACAGGGAGTAGAAAATAACATGGTTATATACAGGGAGTAGAAAATAACATGGTTATATACAGGAAGTAGAAAATAACATGGCTATATACAGGGAGTAGAAAATAACATGGTTATATACAGGAAGTAGAAAATAACATGGCTATATACAGGGAGTAGAAAATAACATGGTTATATACAGGGAGTAGAACAGATTGACTGATTGGTTGGTTGGTTGGTTTGTTGATTAGTTGATTGATTGAGAATCCAGACTTAATGCCTAAACTTAACCATACCCTAACCTTAACCATTCAGGCTTAATGCCTCAACTGAACCCTAACCGTAAAATGTCAGACTTAATGCCTCAACTGAACCTTAACCGTAAAATGTCAGACTTAATGCCTCAACTTAACCCTAACCGTAAAATGTCAGACACTAACCTTAACCATTCGGACTTAATGCCTAACATTAACCATTCGGACTTAATGCCTAAACTTAACCATAACCCTAACCTTAACCATTCAGAGTTAATGCCTAACATTAACCATTCAGACTTAATGCCTAAACTTAACCATAACCCTAACCTTAACCATTCAGAGTTAATGCCTAACATTAACCATTCAGACTTAATGCCTAAACTTAACCATAACCCTAACCTTAACCATTCAGAGTTAATGCCTAACATTAACCATTCAGACTTAATGCCTAAACTTAACCATAACCCTAACCTTAACCATTCAGAGTTAATGCCTAACATTAACCATTCAGACTTAATGCCTAAACTTAACCATAACCCTAACCTTAACCATTCAGAGTTAATGCCTAACATTAACCATTCAGACTTAATGCTTAAACTTAACCATAACCCTAACCTTAACCATTCAGAGTTAATGCCTAAACTTAACCATAACCCTAACCTTAACCATTCAGAGTTAATGCCTAACATTAACCATTCAGACTTAATGCCTAAACTTAACCCTAACCGTAAAATGTCAGAGAAAATGCCTGCACCTTACCTTAAACATTTGAAAATTTGACGTTTGGAACAACTTAGATTTTGACATTCAAGAAACACGGATGAACGTCTAATTCTGACTTGAGACTTTGAGAGCTAGTAGGTTTATTGTTTATTGTTAAAAGGATCCCCATTATCTGTCACCAAAGTAAACAAGCTAGTCTTCCTGGGGTCCACAAAAAGAAATCACACAACAATGTCAAAACGAAAACAGCACAAAATTATAAACATCATTACCACATCATAAATTAATTCAAACAATTCAATACAACCATTTTTACACTCATAAAGTAAATATGTCCTTTCCTTACAATTTTAAAAGATGCATTCTTAAATGGTACCTAAAAGAGTCTTTGCCATTAATTTTTCGTATATTCAATGGGCAATTATTCCAATGAGTGATGGCACGATAAATAACAGTTTTCTTTAAAGCATTTGATGTTGGGCATGGTAACATCATCAGGCCATCATTTGCAGACCTAGTCAAATGTGAATGTACTTGATCACACCTAACAATTTGGTTATATAAAATAAATGGTTGAGAAGAAAAGACAATGTTTCCAAAAAACTTAGTGGTATTAAAAACCAGCCTTTTCTCCACCATTAACCATAAGAGCTGACAGTGCATACTAATAATATTTGTACTAATGGGACAATGTAAAACCAACCTGGCAGCTCTGTTTTGGACTGTTTGTAATTTCTTTAGTTGACCTTTAGATATAGATGACCATACGGGGGCACAATAATCCAAATGGCATAAAATTAAAGATTTGGCCACCTGCTCAACAATGTGTGTAGGGACATAAGAAAGACATTTCCTCACTATAGCAATACCACTACCCATCTTCTTCACGATGATATTAATATGTTCTACCCATGATAGGTGACTATCCACTATTGTGCCCAGTAATTTTACTTTATCTACCTGTTCTATAGGTTCTCCATACAAGTTTAAATTCATCTTTGGTATTAATGACAATTTATGACTCGATCCGAAGATAATTGATTTGGTTTTTGAGATATTCAGCACCAACTTATTTTGTTTTATCCAATCAGAAACCACATTTAACTCAGCTGACAAAACATAATCCAGTTCACTGACAGTTTTTGCAGCATAATACAATGTGGAATCATCAGCATACATTTGTACAGTTGCTTTACACAAAACTGATGGCAAATCATTTGTGAAGATGGCATATAAAAGTGGTCCCAGGCAACTCCCCTGCGGGACCCCGCAGTCCAAGACCTTAGAATGAGACCAGCTGCCAGTATAGTAGACCTGTTGCGTCCTACATGTAAGATAACTCTTCATAAAATCAATGGCAGTTGGACTAAATCCATAGCATTCTAGTTTACCAATAAGTAAATTGTGATCTATGACATCAAATGCCGCACTAAAATCAAGTAAAACAGCACCAGTCATCTTTAAATTATCCATTTCCTTTAGCCAGTCATCTGTCATTACTGTGAGGGCAGAACAAGTTGAATGGTTATGTCTATAAGCATGTTGGAAATCTGTGTTCAAGCCATTTGATTCAAAGTATTCCCGTACTTGTGCATGAACTATTCTCTCCATCAGCTTACTAAGAACTGGTAAAATAGTAATAGGTCTACTGTTCTTCCCAGTAAGTGCTAGTCTCCCATCCTTAGGTAAGGGAATAATTTTACCTTCTTTCCAAATAGTGGGAAAAACTCCTTTCATTAAACAGTCATTTGATATTTGACATAACGGACCACAAACATAATCAGCTGCCAAGCCAAGTACTTTACTGTCCAGCATGTCAGTACCCACTGAGCTGTGTTCGGCAGGGACTTCAACAATGTTCTTACTTCCTGCTCCTCCACACTATTAAACTGGAAAGTCCAATCAATACCACCAACATCCTCCAAAAAACATTCCGGAATAAATTTCTTAAAAATCCTTTTATGTACTATATTTACTTTACATTGTTTCAACCAATCAGGCAACTGGACGTGACTCTGAACACTGGCATGCCCGGTGGCGCCTACCGTGACGTCATTTCCAGCCAGAAGGGCGGAGTATGTTTGGTTTGGTTTAGCTGATGTCCTTTAGCTGATATAATGTATTATGCTTGGTGATTGAAAGGGAAGCAATGGTTAACTTCATGATGTGAGACAGACAGAAGCATTTCAAGCTACAGTCGTGGCCAAAAGTTTTGAGAATGACACAAGTATTGGTCTCCACACAAAGTTTGCTGCCTCAGTGTTGATGATGGCAATTTGCATATACTCCAGAATGTCATGAAGAGTGATCAGATGAATTGCAATTAATTGCAAAGTCCCTCTTTGCCATGAAAATGAACTTAATCCCCCAAAAACATTTCCACTGCATTTCAGCCCTGCCACAAAAGGACCAGCTGCCATCATGTCAGTGATTGTCTCATTAACACAGGTGAGAGTGTTGATGAGGACAAGGCTGGAGATCACTCTGTCATGCTGATTGAGTCAGAATAACAGACTGGAAGCTATAAAAGGAGGGTGAAATCATGCTTGAAATCATTGTTCTTCCTCTGTCAACCATGGTTACCTGCAAGGAAACACATGCCGTCATCATTGCTTTGCACACAAAGGGCTTCACAGGCAAGGATATTGCTGCTGGTAAGATTGCACCTAAATCAACCATTTATCGGATCATCAAGAACTTCAAGGAGAGAGGTTAAATTGTTGTGAAGAAGGTGTCAGGGCGCCCAAGAAAGTCCAGCAAGCACCAGGACCGTCTCCTAAAGTTGATTCAGCTGCGGGATCGGGGCACCACCAGTGCAGAGCTTGCTCAGGAATGTTAGCAGGCAGGTGTGAGTGCATCTGCAAGCACAGTGAGGTGAAGACTTTTGGAGGATGGCCTGGTATCAAGAAGGGCAGCAAAGAAGCCACTTCTCTCCAGGAAAAACATCAGGGACAGACTGATATTCTGCAAAAGGTACAGGGATTGGACTGCTGAGGACTGGGGTAGAGTCATTTTCTCTGATGAATCCCCTTTCCGATTGTTTGGGCCATCCGGAAAACACCTTGTCTGGAGAAGACAAGGTGAGCGCTACCATCAGTCCTGTGTCATGCCAACAGTAAAGCATCCTCAGACCATTCATGTGTGGGGTTGCTTCTCAGCCAAGGGAGTGGGCTCACTCACAATTATGCCTAAGAACACATCCATGAATAAAGAATGGTACCAGCACATCCTCCGAGAGCAACTTCTCCCAACCATCCAAGAACAGTTTGGTGACGACCAATGCCTTTTCCAGCATGATGGAGCACCTTGCCATAAGGCAAAAGTGATAACTAAGTGCTCGGGGAACAAAACATCGACATTTTGGGTCCATGGCCAGGAAACTCCCCAGACCTTAATCCCATCGAGAACTTGTGGTCGATCCTCAAGAGGCGGGTGGACAAACAAAAACCCACAACTTATGACAAACTCCAAGCATTGATTATGCAAGAATGTCCTGCCATCAGTCAGGATGTGGCCCAGAAGTTAATTGACAGCATGCCAGGGCGGATTGCAGAAGTCTTGAAAAAGAAGGGTCAACACTGCAAATATTGACTCTTTGCATAAACTGAATGTCATTGTCAATGAAAGCCTTTGACACTTATGGAATACTTGTAATTATACTTCAGTGTACCATAGTAACTACTGACATAAAGATCTAAGAACACTGAAGCAGCAGACTTTGTGGAGACAATACTTGTGTCATTCTCTAAACGTTTGGCCTCGACTGTATACCACACTACGCTTGTCACTTCTAAGGGCTAATGGATGTTCACAATGACATTAGGTTATCAGTACAGCACTAACAGGCTAACAGAGTAATGGTGCTTGAGAGAGGCATGTAACAACACAACCTTTCGACTAATTATACTGATTGAAATACACAGTCAAATTAATAGACCAATTAGGATCATGTCCCTTGTTGAGCTAACAATCTTCACTAATTAATGTTGCCCATTTGAATTGTAAACAAAATGCTAAAACTATTAATTTGATGAGATTCCACTGTGATAAGCCATACATCTCCAATCTTTTAACCCCTCTGGGGGCATGTCTATAGGTTCAACAAGTAGTTCCCAGAACCTTTAACTAGATCTGAGCAGTAGTATATATATATTTATATCTGCAGATAAAGACAGTACTCCACTCCTGGAGACTCTCCAGGGCTCTCTTTGTTGTTTTTACCCTGTGGAGAGCACAGAAAGAGCTTGACTGACTCCCCACATCCTCAAGAGGAGGTTGAACACCAGGGTGTGTGTGTGTGTGATTGAAGCCATTCCACATAGCAGTGATGGTCCTCTCCTCTATGGATAGAGGGAGGTGATGGAGGGATGAAAGAAAGAGAGAAGGAAGGACAAGGTTGGTGTGCTGGCATCGCAGTCAGTGCCCTAGCGTGATGTCCAGTAATGGCCTGTCAGAGACGCACTCAAATCTCCGGGACTCCAAACGCGACTTGTTCAGGAGGGCTAACAGGCCTAAATTAATTCTCACGGCGTACTGTGTGTACTGTATCGCCACTCAGTCCTCAGTCCCCACTTTAGCACCATATAGGGAATAGGGTACGGTTTGGGACGCAGCTATGACGCAGCATCATCCCCTCTCCTCTCATCTCACTGTAGGAAATGTTTTCAATTGCGAATTAGTCGGCATTCAACAGTGAAGAATGAAGGCCATATATCGCTAGTAGTCGCTCTTGTGTTTTTTTTTTACTGGTATGTGCTCAAGGCACTTTCCTAGGATTATACAGTTCCACCACATTACTTATTCATACATCAAACCACTACCCAAATATTCAGAGGCAGCAGGCTGTTACAGTTGAAGTCGGAAGTTTACATACACCTTAGCCAAATACATTTAAACTCAGTTTTTCACAATTCCTGACATTTAATCCTAGTAAATATTCCCTGCCTTAGGTCAGTTAGGATCACCAATTTATTTTAAGAATGTGAAATGTCAGAATAATAGTAGAGAGAATTATTTCTTTCAGCTTTTATTTCTTTCATTACATTCCCAGTGGGTCAGAAGTTTACATACACTCAATTAGTATTTGGTAGCCTCCCCCTTTTTCCTCCAAACATAACGATGGTCATTATCGCCAAACAGTTCTATTTTTGTTTTATCAGAAAAGAGGAAATTTCTCCAAAAAGTCTGATCTTTGGCCCCATGTGCAGTTGCAAACCGTAGTCTGGCTTTTTTATGGAGGTTTTGGAGCACTGGCTTCTTCCTTGCTGAGCGGCCTTTCAGGTTATGTCGATATAGGACTCGTTTAACTGTGGATATAGATACTTTTGTACCTGTTTCCTCCAGCATCTTCACAAGGTCCTTAACTGTTGTTCTGGGATTGATTTGCACTTTTCGCACCAAAGTACGTTCATCTCTAGGAGACAGAATGTGTCTCCTTCCTGAGCGGTATGACGGCTGCGTGGTCCCATGGTGTTTATACTTGCGTACTACCTGTGTTGTTATGTGTTAATAACATTTAGACTACGTTACCCAGCAGGCTAGGCGGGGGGTCACGTGGTGGTGGTGGTGGTGGTGGTGGAAGATTGCCTTGCATGGCTTAAGAACGGAGTTTGCTAGCTGAAGTTCATGTTCATTAAAAAGTAGTTAAACCTACGCCTCGGTTTGTCATTATATAAGGAACAAACATAACATGGTGTCAGATTGGTAGTCGCTATGACGAGACAGAGAAATTAAATGAGTAATTTCCACGAAGAACATTGAACATTCTACCACAAGTGACGTGAGTAGTCGAAGACGCTAGCTTGCAATTGTGCGGGTAACGAGCCGCAGCAGCGAGAGACAGCAGCGAGAGCGAGGCTGCATTTGAATCTGTTGACGAGCAACATACTGAAGTAGGAGAAATTCTGGTTTTCCGTCATGGATAGGCTTAGTCCTCCTACTCCTATGCAGTTAACAGGCAATTTAGCTGACAATTGGAAACGTTTCAAGCAGAGATTCAATATCTACCTAGCAGCCAGTGGAGCAGGGGGAGATGATGACAAATTGAAAGCTTCCATTTTTCTGCACGTTCTTGGAGAGGATGCATTGGACGTTTACAATAGCTTTCAATTAGACGAGGCAAACTTGACATTGCCTGTGCTAATGGCTAAATTTGAGGAGTACTTTGTACCAAGCCAGAACGTCACGTTTGAGAGATACAAGTTTTTCTCTCATGATCAGAAACAGGGAGTCAGTTTTGACCAGTATTTGGCTGAGCTGAACACACTGAGCAAAACATGTGAATTTGAAAATCTGAAAGACTCACTAGTGAAAGACAGGATAGTCTGTGGCATACTTGATAATGGACTCAAGGAGAGATTGCTGCGTGAGCAAGATTTAACTTTGGAGAAAGCAGTGAATATGTGTAGAGCAGCTGAAACCACCAGAGCACAAGCTAAAGAGCTGCGCAGGGATGAGACGTTAGTGCATGCCATAAAAAGAGAGGAGCAACACACACAACGCCTTACAAAACAAAAACAAGCAAAAGAGAGAAATCAAAACACTACATGTGGAAAATGTGGATTTATCCACAAGCCGAAAAATTGCCCTGCATATGGCAAATCATGTAACAACTGTGGGAAAAATAATCATTTCTCAAAATGCTGCAAAGCCGAGGCTACAAAGAAAAAGGTTCACACAGTCAAGGAGGAGATTGAAGAATTCTTTGTTGATTCTGTGGAAATATGCAATGCAGTAAAAGCTGAATGGATTGTGCCATTAACTGTGAATGAAACTATAATACCATTCAAGCTTGATACTGGAGCACAGGTAAACCTGTTGTCGCTGGATGACTACAAAACACTGAAGGTGAAGAGCAAAATACACCCGGTGAAAATTAAGGTTACTGGTTATACTGGGGAGAATGTACCAGTCAAAGGAAGCTGCATAGTAACTTTACAGCACAAAGGAAAACAGTTCAGAGCACAGCTGTTGATTGTGGAAAAGAGTGTACAGCCTATTCTAGGAATCCATGCATGTGAAAAGCTCAATTTGCTGAAAAGAGTGTATGTAGTGACATCACAGACTGAAAATGACCAGGAATCGCTACTGGCTGAGTATGAGGATGTGTTTGAGGGTCTTGGATGTTTACCAGGAGAACACACAATATGTACCAATGACAAAATTACTCCAGTTGTGCATGCATGTAGAAAAGTTCCATTTGCATTGAGGAAAAAGCTCAAGGAGGAACTCGGACGCATGGAAAAGATGGACGTCATCACAAAAATGGATGAACCTACAGGTGAAAAAGAATGGCGATCTCAGGATATGTCTAGACCCAAGAGATCTCAACAAAGCAATCAAGAGAGAGCACTTCAAGTTGCCAACCAGAGAAGAGATAATGTCGCAGTTTGCTGGAGCAAAGTGGTTCAGTAAGCTTGATGCCTCATCAGGATTCTGGCAAATGAAGCTAGACGATGCAAGCTCAAGGCTATGCACATTCAACACACCTGAGGGCAGGTACAGATTTCTTCGTCTACCATATGGGATTCTCTCAGCGCCAGAGGTCTACCACAAGACAATCCACATGATCTTCGAGCGCATTCCTGGAGTGGAGACCATGATGGATGACATCATCGTCTGGGGGGCCACAAAAGAAGAACACGACGCAAGAGTGAGACAAGTGCTGGACCTGACACGGAAGGTCAACCTAAAACTAAACAAGGACAAATGCGAGTTTAGTGTGAAAACACTTACCTTCGTGGGAGATGTACTTTCAGAGGTTGGAGTCAAACCAGACCCGAGGAAAACATCTGCCATCAACAACATGGAGCGCCCGAAGAACAAGGACGACGTGAGACGCTTCATGGGCATGATCACCTACCTTGCAAAGTTCATACCTCAACTGTCAGCACAGTCCGCTCCACTCAGATGTCTACTGGAACAGAAAAATGAATGGGAATGGTCCCATGAACAGGAAAACTGCTTCAAAAACCTAAAGAAGACAATCACAGAAGAGCCAGTGCTCAGGTTCTATGATCCAGAGAAGAGCACAAGGATTTCTGCAGACGCGTCACAGTTTGGCCTGGGAGCAGTTCTTCTGCAACAGCATGATGAAACATGGCAACCTGTCGCATATGCATCCAGAGCCTTGACAGGCGCAGAGACAAGGTATGCACAGATAGAGAAAGAACTACTGGCGAGCACATACGCTTGCGAAAGGTTTCACCAATACGTCTATGGACGAGACTTCGAAGTAGAAACCGACCACAAACCATTGGTGTCAATCATGTCTAAACCACTGAATGATTGTCCAATGAGAATCCAGAGAATGTTGATCAGACTGCAAAAGTATGATGTGAAGATGATCTATACCCCGGGAAAGTTCATGTTCGCCGCCGACACTCTTTCTCGAGCAGTCGACAAGAAAGAGAGCTTCGACACACAGAAAAACACTGAGATCCAGGCCTACGTCGACATGATCGTAGCATCACTTCCTGTGTCTTCTGAGAGAATGGAGCAGATCAAAAGAGAGACCGCAGCTGACCAAACAATGACAGAGTTGAAAGAAACAACACTGATTGGATGGCCCACACAGAAAAACAACTGTCCTAGGAGAATACAGGATTACTGGATGTGCAGAGCAGAGCTCACCGTTGTAGATGACATAGTGTTCAAAGGCAACAAGATTGTCATTCCCATGACACTACGCAAAGAAATGCTACAGAAAATACATGAGGGCCACTTGGGTGAGGAAAAATGCAAACGACGAGCACGAGAAGTAATGTACTGGCCTAGAATGAACCAGGAAATCAGCCAGACCACTGCTTCATGTGAACTGTGTTTGGCGTACAGGCCAAAGCAGCAAGCAGAGCCGCTAATGCCTCATCCAGTACCCAACAGACCATATTACAAAGTTGGAGTTGACCTTTTTGACTGCAATGGCAAAAGTCACATTGTTGTTACCGACTACTACTCAAACTACCCTGAAGTAGCAACACTGCCAACTACCTCCAGCAAAGCTGTAATCACATACCTGAAATCCGTCTTTGCAAGACATGGGGTTGCGTCTGAACTGTACTCAGACAATGGTCCGCAGTTCTCAAGTTCCGAATTCCGATCGTTCGCTAACGACTGGGGATTCCGACACAACACCTCCAGCCCCAACTACCCAAGGTCCAACGGTTTAGCAGAGAGTTCAGTCAAAATTGTTAAAGGTCTGATGAAAAAGGCACACGACGGAAAGGAGGATTTCCTAAAAAGTCTGATGATCTACCGCAGCGCACCGCTGCAGAATGGACTTTCACCTGCACAAATGTTGATGGGACGTCGCATCAGAACCAACCTACCCATCCACGAGGACTTGCTGACACCCAGAGGTGCTCACAAAGTCAAACTCGCGAAGGAAAAACAGAAAGACAAACAAAAACAGCGACACGACAAAGGTGCAAGACACTTACCTCAACTGAAACCTGGAGATCAGGTACGACTCCGAGATATCACTACAGGAACCTGGATGCAGCAAGGGTGTGTGCAGAGAGAAGTTGCACCGCGATCCTATGTGATCCAAACAGAGCATGGATCACAACTGAGACGAAACAGAGTGGATCTAAGGCTTCAGCCATTCACTCAAGGGACTGAGGATCATCAGGAGGATACTGCTGAAGCGTCAAATTATTTCAGAAATGGACAATTCAGTCAGAACACCCTGACTGACAATGAACTGACTGACAACGAACGCTGTCCAGCTGTTACAGGAAGCACTTCAGCAGAACGACCAAAAAGGACTGTCAGAGCCCCTGAAAGGCTTATTGAGAATTGCTAAAAAGAAAACAAATAGAGACACTATAGAGTATTGTTGACTATATTTAGTTGAAAATAATAATACATCAGAATATGTTTAATGCCTCTTAAGGGATGAGAGCAATGTAAAAAAAAAAAAAAAAAAAAAAATGTTGTGGATAAGAAATGTGTGTTATTGAAAATTGCATGTTATGCAGGTTGAGTAAAGAAATGTGATGTGACAGATGTTGGTTCATAGAAAAGTAGTTCTATTTTAAAGGAAGGAAGATGTGTTGTTATGTGTTAATAACATTTAGACTACGTTACCCAGCAGGCTAGGCGGGGGGTCACGTGGTGGTGGTGGTGGTGGTGGAAGATTGCCTTGCATGGCTTAAGAACGGAGTTTGCTAGCTGAAGTTCATGTTCATTAAAAAGTAGTTAAACCTACACCCCGGTTTTGCATTATATAAGGAACAAACATAACACTACCTTCAGACATTTGGAAATTGCTCCCAAGGATGAACCAAATGAGAAGCTTCTAAAGCCATGACATCATTTTCTGGAATTTTCTAAGCTGTTTAAAGGCACAGTCAACTTAGTGTATGTAAACTTCTAACCCACTGGAATTGTGATATAGTGAATTATAAGTGAAATAATCTGTCTGTAAACAATTGTTGGAAGAATTACTTGTGTCATGCACAAAGTAGATGTCCTAACCGACTTGCCAAAACTATAGTTTATTAACATGAAATCTGTGGAGTGGTTGAAAAATGAGTTTTAATGACTTCAACCTAAGTGTATGTAAACTTCCGACTTCAACTTTATATATGTATACATTACCTACAGTAGCAGCAGAGGCAGCAGGCTGTTATATATGTATACATTACCTGCAGTAGCAGCAGAGGCAGCAGGCTGTTATGTATGTATACATTACCTACAGTAGCAGCAGAGGCAGCAGGCTGTTATATATGTATACATTACCTGCAGTAGTAGCAGAGGCAGCAGGCTGTTATATATGTATACATTACCTACAGTAGTAGCAGAGGCAGCAGGCTGTTATATATGTATACATTACCTGCAGTAGTAGCAGAGGCAGCAGGCTGTTATATATGTATACATTACCTGCAGTAGCAGCAGAGGCAGCAGGCTGTTATATATGTATACATTACCTGCAGTAGCAGCAGAGGCAGCAGGCTGTTATATATGTATACATTACCTGCAGTAGTAGCAGAGGCAGCAGGCTGTTATATATGTATACATTACCTGCAGTAGCAGCAGAGGCAGCATGCTGTTATATATGTATACATTACCTACAGTAGCAGCAGAGGCAGCAGGCTGTTATATATGTATACATTACCTGCAGTAGTAGCAGAAACCTGTACGATAGGAAAGTGGCTAGCTTCGATTTCAACTGGACTACAGTTCTACTCTGTAGAGGTGAACCACGGCAACAGCAGCAGCAGGAGTCTGACAGACACACAGACAGCCCAGACAGGGGCCTCAGAGTTCCCTGAACTAACCTCTACCGTTTATTCTTTCAATGTCTACTGTGCATTCCATTCTTCCCCACAGGGACAGCTCTTTGCCATCAAAGAGAGAGGCCACATCCGTTTCACCTGAGTGCCGTGTTGGCATCCGCCATTAGGACATCGGAGGGGGCCGAGGGGGAAAGTCAGCCCACCCCCTCTTCCTCCGTCCCCTCTGTCCACCAACAGTCTATCTTACCCTCCCTCTCTCCCTTACTTCCCCTCACTCCCTTCCTCCCTCCCTCCCCTCCTCCCTCTCTCACCTCAGCCCACCCACTGAGTGGCCCGTCAGAGGCTCTGGGGTCTGGGACGTGTCGCCAGAGTGCCAGCCAGACACAATGAGAGGAGAGGTGAGACAGCTAGAGGTGACACCTGCCTGCCTGTCGGAACATTCCACACTCTCTCTCTATTCCTACGCTCTGTTGTCATGGCAACCCGACCCCGAGAGACACACTTTAAAACACCTGGGGAACGAAAGCCGGAAAGCAGAAGCAGACCAGACACTGTACTTGAGTGAGACAGAGAGAGAGAGAGAGAGAGAGAGAGAGAGAGAGAGAGAGAGAGAGAGAGAGAGAGAGAGAGAGAGAGGACGGACCTAACAACGGACCTACCGAATGACAGGCCGACCAACCGACCAACCTACTGGCCTGCCTAGCTGGCTCAACATAACATATTACACTTGTTAAATAATTGACCCTGTCTCTCCACCATTCTGTAACAACTAGCAGAAACAGGCCTCTACTTTCAGATTAGCTGGTGACTTGTCAATGCAGCTCCTGTCATCCTCACTGATACTTTGTGGCACAGATGTCATCAATGTCCCCCATCACTGCAGTCCCCCATCACTGGAATTATACAATGTTTTAGCACTTAACACTATAATTTTACACTTTAATTGTAACATTTGTAACACTTTCCAAAGAAAAGGGCATTTATACAAAAAGTAAATGTAAAGGGAACACACCATTTCATATTTTACACAGTACTGGTCCTGCCACAGTGACCGATGTGTACCTGCCTGTCACTTTGCATATGGACCAGGTCAGCCAAAAACTCAGCCCTGACCGAATGGGTTCTAACTAAGGTCTCCTGCATGCAATAAGACTGTTTAATCCCACTGAAATAGAGTCTAGGCAGTAGAGTGGGTGGCTGGCCATACACTAGACCTTGGCAAGTGTAGACGACTCACAGCATCTTTCCGTTTTGGAAAGATCCTGTCAATTCAATTCCTTGTCACAAGGGGGCAGTGTTGAGACAGTAAACCCTGAGAGGTAAATAGAATAGGAGTCGAGGGCAGTGGCTTTGCTAAAACAAACTTCAGGGATGGATAGGTTACTTTCTAAATGTAATCCATTACAGTTACTAGTTAGCCATCCAAAATTGAAATCAGTAATGTAGCTTTCAGATTACCCAAATTCAGTTACGTAATCGTATTACTTTCAGCTACTTTTGGATTACTTTCTCCTTGAGGCATCAGAAGAAGACAAAAAGGATCCTTCAAATACATTTGGTGTGTCATCATAGTAGTCTCTGATTGGTGGTCATCATTTGGTGTGTCATCATAGTAGTCTCTGATTGGTGGTCATCATTTGGTGTGTCATCATAGTAGTCTCTGATTGGTGGTCATCATTTGGTGTGTCATCATAGTAGTCTCTGATTGGTGGTCATCATTTGGTGTGTCATTTTAGTAGTCTCTGATTGGTGGTCATCATTTGGTGTGTCATCATAGTGGTCTCTGATTGGTGGTCATCATTTGGTGTGTCATCATAGTGGTCCCTGATTGGTGGTCATCATTTGGTGTGTCATCATAGTGGTCTCTGATTGGTGGTCATCATTTGGTGTGTCATCATAGTGGCCTCTACCTCACCCTGCCTCTACCTCACCCTGCCTCTACCTCACCCTGCCACTCTGATCTGCTCTGTTCCAGTCCACTCTGCTCTGGTTTGGGTCCGGTTGCATATATAGACTTTGACAATGTGATCAGGTACTTTAATTTGTTGTAAGGGTTAGGTTGAGAGGTTGTAAGGGTTAGGTTGAGATGTTGTAAGGGTTAGGTTGAGAGGTTGTAAGGGTTAGGTTGAGAGGTTGTAAGGGTTAGGTTGAGATGTTGTAAGGGTTAGGTGGAGATGTTGTAAGGGTTAGGTTGAGAGGTTGTAAGGGTTAGGTTGAGATGTTGTAAGGGTTAGGTGGAGATGTTGTAAGGGTTAGGTTGAGAGGTTGTAAGGGTTAGGTTGAGAGGTTGTAAGGGTTAGGTGGAGATGTTGTAAGGGTTAGGTTGAGAGGTTGTAAGGGTTAGGTTGAGAGGTTGTAAGGGTTAGGTTGAGATGTTGTAAGGGTTAGGTGGAGATGTTGTAAGGGTTAGGTTGAGAGGTTGTAAGGGTTAGGTTGAGAGGTTGTTAGGGTTAGGTTGAGATGTTGTAAGGGTTAGGTGGAGATGTTGTAAGGGTTAGGTTGAGAGGTTGTAAGGGTTAGGTTGAGAGGTTGTTAGGGTTAGGTTGAGATGTTGTAAGGGTTAGGTGGAGATGTTGTAAGGGTTAGGTTGAGAGGTTGTAAGGGTTAGGTTGAGAGGTTGTTAGGGTTAGGTTGAGATGTTGTTAGGGTTAGGTTGAGATGTTGTTAGGGTTAGGTTGAGAGGTTGTAAGGGTTAGGTGGAGATGTTGTAAGGGTTAGGTTGAGATGTTGTTAGGGTTAGGTTGAGATGTTGTTAGGGTTAGGTTGAGAGGTTGTAAGGGTTAGGTTGAGAGGTTGTTAGGGTTAGGTTGAGATGTTGTAAGGGTTAGGTGGAGATGTTGTAAGGGTTAGGTTGAGAGGTTGTAAGGGTTAGGTTGAGAGGTTGTTAGGGTTAGGTTGAGATGTTGTAAGGGTTAGGTGGAGATGTTGTAAGGGTTAGGTTGAGAGGTTGTAAGGGTTAGGTTGAGAGGTTGTTAGGGTTAGGTTGAGATGTTGTTAGGGTTAGGTTGAGATGTTGTTAGGGTTAGGTTGAGAGGTTGTAAGGGTTAGGTGGAGATGTTGTAAGGGTTAGGTTGAGATGTTGTTAGGGTTAGGTTGAGATGTTGTAAGGGTTAGGTTGAGAGGTTGTTAGGGTTAGGTTGAGATGTTGTAAGGGTTAGGTGGAGATGTTGTTAGGGTTAGGTTGAGAGGTTGTAAGGGTTAGGTGGAGATGTTGTAAGGGTTAGGTGGAGATGTTGTTAGGGTTAGGTGGAGATGTTGTAAGGGTTAGGTGGAGATGTTGTAAGGGTTAGGTGGAGATGTTGTTAGGGTTAGGTTGAGAGGTTGTTAGGGTTAGGTTGAGATGTTGTAAGGGTTAGGTTGAGATGTTGTAAGGGTTAGGTTGAGATGTTGTAAGGGTTAGGTTGAGAGGTTGTAAGGGTTAGGTGGAGATGTTGTAAGGGTTAGGTTGAGATGTTGTTAGGGTTAGGTTGAGATGTTGTAAGGGTTAGGTTGAGATGTTGTTAGGGTTAGATTGAGATGTTGTAAGGGTTAGGTTGAGAGGTTGTAAGGGTTAGGTGGAGATGTTGTAAGGGTTAGGTTGAGATGTTGTAAGGGTTAGGTTGAGATGTTGTTAGGGTTAGGTTGAGATGTTGTTAGGGTTAGGTTGAGAGGTTGTTAGGGTTAGGTGGAGATGTTGTAAGGGTTAGGTGGAGATGTTGTTAGGGTTAGGTTGAGATGTTGTTAGGGTTAGGTGGAGATGTTGTAAGGGTTAGGTGGAGATGTTGTAAGGGTTAGGTGGAGATGTTGTAAGGGTTAGGTTGAGATGTTGTTAGGGTTAGGTTGAGATGTTGTTAGGGTTAGGTTGAGATGTTGTAAGGGTTAGGTTGAGAGGTTGTAAGGGTTAGGTGGAGATGTTGTAAGGGTTAGGTTGAGATGTTGTTAGGGTTAGGTTGAGATGTTGTAAGGGTTAGGTTGAGATGTTGTTAGGGTTAGATTGAGATGTTGTAAGGGTTAGGTTGAGAGGTTGTAAGGGTTAGGTGGAGATGTTGTAAGGGTTAGGTTGAGATGTTGTTAGGGTTAGATTGAGATGTTGTTAGGGTTAGGTTGAGATGTTGTAAGGGTTAGGTTGAGAGGTTGTAAGGGTTAGGTGGAGATGTTGTAAGGGTTAGGTTGAGATGTTGTTAGGGTTAGGTTGAGATGTTGTAAGGGTTAGGTTGAGATGTTGTTAGGGTTAGATTGAGATGTTGTAAGGGTTAGGTTGAGAGGTTGTAAGGGTTAGGTGGAGATGTTGTAAGGGTTAGGTTGAGATGTTGTAAGGGTTAGGTTGAGATGTTGTTAGGGTTAGGTTGAGATGTTGTTAGGGTTAGGTTGAGAGGTTGTTAGGGTTAGGTTGAGAGGTTGTAAGGGTTAGGTTGAGAGGTTGTAAGGGTTAGGTTGAGAGGTTGTAAGGGTTAGGTTGAGAGGTTGTTAGGGTTAGGTTGAGAGGTTGTAAGGGTTAGGTTGAGAGGTTGTAAGGGTTAGGTGGAGATGTTGTAAGGGTTAGGTTGAGATGTTGTAAGGGTTAGGTTGAGATGTTGTAAGGGTTAGGTTGAGAGGTTGTAAGGGTTAGGTTGAGAGGTTGTAAGGGTTAGGTTGAGAGGTTGTGAGGGTTAGGTTGAGAGGTTGTAAGGGTTAGGTTGAGAGGTTGTAAGGGTTAGGTGGAGATGTTGTAAGGGTTAGGTTGAGATGTTGTAAGGGTTAGGTGGAGAGGTTGTAAGGGTTAGGTTGAGAGGTTGTAAGGGTTAGGTTGAGAGGTTGTAAGGGTTAGGTTGAGAGGTTGTAAGGGTTAGGTGGAGATGTTGTAAGGGTTAGGTTGAGATGTTGTAAGGGTTAGGTTGAGAGGTTGTAAGGGTTAGGTTGAGAGGTTGTAAGGGTTAGGTTGAGAGGTTGTAAGGGTTAGGTTGAGAGGTTGTAAGGGTTAGGTTGAGAGGTTGTAAGGGTTAGGTTGAGAGGTTGTAAGGGTTAGGTTGAGAGGTTGTAAGGGTTAGGTTGAGAGGTTGTAAGGGTTAGGGTTTCAAAATTTGCAGTGGTGCTGCGAAAGCTTGCACTATCATTTGTGAATCAAAGATGGCATCTATTCCTCTCTGTCGCTAAGTGCTAGGTCTGTTCAGAAAATGCAAACACCCTTACTATTAGCTGTGTATTTTATCTACTGTGTTAGTAGTTTTCCATTTTAAACATTCCATTCTCATTCTGGAAGTTTCCAGTAGGCCTAGAAGCCAGATTGTTCTTGTGAAGCCACACATGAACACTAACTATGCCTCAGATAAGAGCTAGCCCTTGCAAAGCCAAAGAGAGGGCTATAAATCTGGCCTGGCTTAAGCCTTCTATTTGCTTGTTTCTATGTATTTGGTATTTTATTAGGATCCCATTAGATGTTATTAGTATTTTATTAGGATCCCATTAGCTGTTTTTTGTATTTTATTAGGATCCCCATTAGATGTTATTAGTATTTTATTAGGATCCCCATTAGATGTTATTAGTATTTTATTAGGATCCCCATTAGATGTTATTAGTATTTTATTAGGATCCCATTAGCTGTTATTAGTATTTTATTAGGATCCCCATTAGATGTTATTAGTATTTTATTAGGATCCCCATTAGATGTTATTAGTATTTTATTAGGATCCCCATTAGATGTTATTAGTATTTTATTAGGATCCCATTAGATGTTATTAGTATTTTATTAGGATCCCCATTAGATGTTATTAGTATTTTATTAGGATCCCATTAGATGTTTTTGGTATTTTATTAGGATCCCATTAGCTGTTTTTGGTATTTTATTAGGATCCCCATTAGCTGTTGTGAAAGCAGCAGCTACTCTTCCTCATAAATAGACAAGAACAGCTCAAGGAGAGAATTACATAAGTGTAAAAATTTTACACATAGCCTACATATCAATACATACACACAAAATATCTAGGTCAAATAGGGGAGAGGTGTTGTGCCGTGAGGTGTTGCTTTAACTGTTTTCTGAAAGCAGGTTTGCTGTAAACTAGATCCTGCAGGACTTGCTTTGTGGAGTGTGGTGTCAAATAAGTAGAACATCTCTTTTTCACGGACAGACCTCACCCCATCTTTACAATCACTGAATTAATATGTTTTGTCATTGACAGTTTACAAAGTAATTTAGTCTCCTCAACTTGTTCAACAGCCACATTATTCATTATCAGATTCAGTTGAGGTCTAGAACTTAGGGAATGATTTGTACCAAAAACAATGCTGTTAGTTTTAGAGATGTTCAGGACCAGTTTATTACTGGCCATCCATTCCAAAACAGACTGCAACTCTTTGTTACGGGTTGCAGTGACTTCACTAGCTGTGGTTTCTGGTATGTATAGGGTTGAATCATCAATATACATGGACACACAAGGTTTGTCAGTGGCAGGTCATTGGTAAAAATAGAAAAGAGTAGAGGGCCTAGAGAGCTGCCCTGTGGTACACCACACTTTACATGTTTAACATTAGAGAAGTTTCCATTAAAGAAAACCCTCTGTGCTCTTTCAGATAGATAGCTCTGAATCCATGATATGGCAGAGGTTGAAAAGCCATAAGAACAGGTTATGGTCAACAATATCAAAGGTTGCACTTAAATCTAAAAATACAGCTCCCACAATCTTCTTATTATAACATTTCTTCAACCAATCATCAGTCATTTGTGTCAGTGCAATACATGATGAGTGCCTTGTAACAAAAGTAAATGTAATAACACCGGTAAATGTATAAACTTTTCTATACACAATAGCTTTTGGATTTTTTATGTAATAAACCTGATGAAGGTAGTAACTTGCCGGTAAACATGATGCGATTTTGAATGGTAAACATACTTCTTCAGCTAAATGCAATACATTATTACATTAAGCAGTGGTTATTACATTAACTGGTGAGTAACAACTTTTTTTTATGAATAATGTAATATCTTCAACCAATCATGTTATAACTTACCTCCCTCAATTTGATGCACATCCCACCACCTACTGCCAATCACAACACAAACAAACTAATGCACATCATACAGGAATACTCATACATAGAGACACTCAAAAACACACATTGAAATGTACACACATGCACAGTCAAACACACACACACACTTTATTTTATTATTATTAATCAAGTTATTATTATGTTATCTTGTGGTTATTACGTTATCATGTCAGTAGCAACTTTTTTTATGAATAACATAATAACTTCAACCATATTAACCAAATCAATGTCTTTATGTGTTATTTTGGATATGGAATATGGAATAATCCCAAAACTACAAAACCCATCAATCTTGCACTCCAAGCAAACGCTCAAAGTATTTGAACGATTCCAAATCTGCATGGCAGATCTGGATGGTACCAGAGCGATTGGTGTCATTTTAACATTTTTTTAATATATATATATATTTGATGTTTTCACCAAAGTAGTGCACTGGGCCTTTACTAGTATTAGCGGACCAATATAGACATCTGTAGCGCAAGCAAAAATATGTATTCAGCATCTCAGCTTTGGCAAAAAAAGTATTTGTATAATTAAGAACAGTATCTTGCAGGATTCAATAGTTGGAGTTGTTGCCCTGTCTCTTTCTCTGTGCATGTCATTCTAATGGAATCCAGAAAGAACTAAACCCTGTCAAACATTTATGTCAAAAGATATGTGGGCAAGACCAGGGCCGGCCCTGGACATAAGCGATATAAGGGGTCGCTTAGGGGCCCCAGCCGCCAGGGGGCCCCCAACCCCCAAATTTGCTTTAAAACATAACATTTTCTCTGTGCCTCATGGCAAAATGGAGAGAATTACAGGAAATGCACAAAATAAATATCTCTACCATCAAGAGGGGGACCACCAAATGTTTTAGGTGGGGGGCCCGAAAACCAAATCTAGCTTAGAGCCCCCAAATAGTTAGTGCCGGCCCTGGCAAAGACACAATATTTTGCTTGACCAAATAACATGGAGAACAATCCCTTTATGTGCAGTATTAATTTACCATCCTTACAAACCACTTCATGTAAATGTACATTGTTTAACCTTTATTTAACTAGGCAAGTCAGTTAAGAACACATTCATATTTACCATGATGGCCTAGTTAAATAATGACTGTATTGTACAGAGGATGGTCATCTAGGTTTGGTACCTGTAGACTTTCCGTCACCATGAAGAAAAACAATGCACAATACAGTAAGAGAGTACAATGAGACATCAAGTGGTTTGCGATGATGTGATGTGGATGATGTGATGTGATGATGTGATGTGATGATGTGATGTTGATGATGTGATGTTGATGATGTGATGTGATGATGTGATGTTGATGATGTGATGTTGATGATGTGATGTTGATGATGTGATGTTGATGATGTGATGTGATGATGTGATGTTGATGATGTGATGTTGATGATGTGATGTTGATGATGTGATGTTGATGATGTGATGTTGATGATGTGATGTTGATGATGTGATGTTGATGATGTGATGTGATGATGTGATGTTGATGATGTGATGTGATGATGTGATGTTGATGATGTGATGTTGATGATGTGATGTTGATGATGTGATGTGATGATGTGATGTTGATGGTGTGATGTTGATGATGTGATGTTGATGATGTGATGTTGATGATGTGATGTTGATGATGTGATGTGATGATGTGATGTGATGATGTGATGTTGATGATGTGATGTTGATGATGTGATGTGATGATGTGATGTTGATGATGTGATGTGATGATGTGATGTTGATGATGTGATGTGATGATGTGATGTTGATGATGTGATGTTGATGATGTGATGTTGATGATGTGATGTTGATTATGTGATGTTGATGATGTGATGTTGATGATGTGATGTGATGATGTGATGTGATGATGTGATGATGTGATGTGATGTTGATGATGTGATGTTGATGATGTGATGTGATGATGTGATGTTGATGATGTGATGTTGATGATGTGATGTTGATGATGTGATGTTGATGATGTGATGTTGATGATGTGATGATGTGATGTGATGATGTGATGATGTGATGTTGATGATGTGATGTTGATGATGTGATGTTGATGATGTGATGATGTGATGTGATGATGTGATGATGTGATGTGATGTTGATGATGTGATGTTGATGATGTTGCTCAGTTGGTAGAGCAAGGCACTTAAAGTGCTAGGGTTTTAGGTGCGATTCCTGTGGGGGACCAGTTTGAAAATGTATGCACTCTGGATAAGAGCATCTTTTAAAATGTAAAAGGAATGAATATACCATTTGTTTACACATAGAAATAAGTTGTATTTCAAGAAACTGGAAAACACATAACAAGCAATGATTTTTATATTCTTCAAGTATTATCAGATGAATTGTTTTGTACAGATACTTATCAGACTCAAGTTACACATGCTGGTAAACACTCAAACACATTTAGTTTAAAAGTAATGCAGTGGGCTTTGACTAGTCCTGCATTAGCTGACAGATGTAGATGTGATGCATTTAGTTACTTCATATTGCACAGTAAAGCCTACAAAAAAGATGCTTGGGGGTAAAACAATAGACATCTGGATGCACGGTATTTAGTCTATCAAATCAAAACATCTCTCGTTCTGAGAGTATTTTAGGGAGGTTACCCCCTCTAAGCGCAAAGAGGACGGTGTTTGGCTTCTTAGTAGTGTTTGGCTTCTTAATAGTGTTTGGCTTCTTAGTAGTGTTTGGCTTCCATAGCATATTCAATATTGCCAGTGTGGATCGCTGTTTTATGTTCAGATACTCCTATTTGGAAACATCTTTTTGTTTGGTCCACATAGGCTTTACAACACGGGCATGTAAGTATATACACAACATCGGCAGAGCTGCAAACTGTCTCTGGTAGAACTGTCGGACAGTAAGAGGGTGTGTGAAGTTACGTTGAGCACATCTTCCACACTTAATGTCTCCTTGTAGAGATAACCAGTGTGAATGGTCAGGCTTTCGCTGATCCTGCGTGTCCCCGTCTGTTTGAGAACAGAGGGGGATTTTCTGCCAGTGGCTGGAGCAGTAATGTATGGATGAAAAGGGTTATTGTCTTTATTTTGAACATAAACAGCCTCCTAATCTCCAGCGACAATATATGTGTGTGTGTGTGTCTGTGTGTGTGTGTGTGTGTGTCTCTTTCAGGTGCTATCCCCTACTGCCTTTCAGGTGCTATCCCCTACTGCCTTTCAGGTGCTATCCCCTACTGCCTTTCAGGTGCTATCCCCTACTGCCTTTCAGGTGCTTAGGAGGCTGTTTCTGTTCAAAATAAAGACAATAACCCTTTTCATCCATACATTACTTTTTGGAAGCGCTACATTGGTAACATGATTTTATTTTGGGGTTCATCTAAAGACAATCTTGATGACTTTATCTGTTATTTGAACAACACAACGGCTTTCCTTCAATTCACTGTTGAAAGCAACTCCAACATGATCAACTTCCTAGATCTCGAAATATTCAGGGATGATGCTAACAAAATCCAAACTACCTTCTATCAGAAATATACAAAGAGGAATACCACTTCAACAGTAATCATCTGCAACATCTCAAAACCAATAACCCTACTGGCCAGTTTTTATGCCTGAGACGCAACTGCTCTACACTCAAAGAGTTTGATACTCAGGTAAGCTACCAGAGGATATTCTTGTCCATTTATTCAGCGTGCCCATCATACCATCACTTCTAGCTCAGAAGCCCCAAAAGGACAGCACGTCATGGCTGTGCTTTGTAACAGACTTCAATCAATGCTCAAAAAATATTAAATGCAATCCTATGCAATCCTAAAACACTAGCCTATTCTACAAACAGAACCG
>CM042382.1:4053272-4055772 GCA_023634145.1 Thymallus thymallus
TAGAATGAATCAAATAACTGTGAGGTTAGAATGAATGAGCTAACTGTGAGGTTAGAATGAATCAACTAACTGTGAGGTTAGAATGAATTAGCTAACTGTGAGGTTAGAATGAATGAGCTAACTGTTAGGTTAGAATGAACGAGCTAACTGTGAGATTATAATGAATGAGCTAACTGTGAGATTATAATGAATGAGCTAACTGAACTGTGAGGTTAGAATGAATGAGCTAACTGTGAGATTATAATGAATGAGCTAACTGTGAGGTTAGAATGAATGAGCTAACTGTGAGGTTAGAATGAATGAGCTAACTGTGAGATTATAATGAATGAGCTAACTGTGAGGTTAGAATGAATGAGCTAACTGTGAGATTAGAATGAATGAGCTAACTGTGAGGTTAGAATGAATGAGCTAACTGTGAGGTTAGAATGAATGAGCTAACTGTGAGGTTAGAATGAATGAGCTAACTGTGAGATTAGAATGAATGAGCTAACTGTGAGGTTAGAATGAATGAGCTAACTGTGAGGTTAGAATGAATGAGCTAACTGTGAGGTTAGAATCATTTCTAAGACAAATAAAGAAGTGTTGAGAGTTATGGTGTCTGAAATAGAGTCAGTATTGATCTGGAACTGTCTGTGTACTTACTGTCAGAAATATCTGAAATAGTCATAGAAAAATACTGTTTCTATGACTTTCCGATAATGACTTTCACAAGCTTTTGGTTATTTATTTCATGTTATGACTGTAAACATTCCCCTCCCTCCTATTGATATGGGCTTGACTCATGCCCATTCCTTTGTATGTATCCCATTTGAACAGGTGTTATGTTTGGCTGTGTGTGTTCGGAGACTACAGACTCCTCACCAGCTGAGATGACAGTAGAGTGATGCGGTGGCCATGATAGCTGATCTGAATCAGATGTGCTTGTTCAGGGTCTGCCAGCCAGTCCTGTTGGAATGTTGGGCCAGGAGATCTGGTACCCGTCGTGTTAGTGTGTGTGTGTGTGTGTGTGAGAGTGGTGTTAGACATCCGAGAGTTCAGATTGTGTGTGTATAGCCGTAGACATGCAGTCCTGGCTGACTGGCTAGTTGGCTGACTGACTGACTGACTGACTGACTGACTGACTGACTGGCTGGCTGACTGACTGGTCTTCTGGCTGACTGGATGGGTGACTGGGTGGCTGGGTGGCTGGCTGACTGAATGGCTAGATGGCTGACTGACTGGCTCGAGAGCTTACGGGATAAGAGGGGGACCAGATGGGGACATGAATACTGCATAGGCCCACAGCCTCCACCCATCCTGTGTGTGTGTGTGTGAGCCGCCTCCTTCATCCTCCCACCCATCCACCCTCCCATTACCTTGCGTGCAGCACATTACCTTAACTAACGCCTCCCATAATTGATGTGGTGGAAGGAATGGCCATCAAGGCATTTTCTGCAGAGTGACATCTCACAAGCTCAGAGAGGGTCTGTCTGGCTGTCTGACACACTTCTGGCACTGCAGGGTCTGGCTGTGAGACTTGTTTTTTGCACTATACAAAGGACAGAGGTGCCATTTGGGACACAGGCTACCTCTCAAACTGGGGCAGAATGTTTCGTTATCATGCATTATTGGTGTGGCCAACAGTTTACCCTGACCAGAAAAATATCACTGCAATACAAAGTCTATACATCTTTAAAGTCTATATTTCATGTATGAGTGTCTGTCAAAGAGTCTGGCTGGCATACTTCTGGCTCTGAGAGTCTTGATTTTTGTAGACTCTCAATGGGATAGAACGTTTGATTGTGATCAGCTCTGTTTTAAAATGTATTATGTTATGAATGTTCTCGTGCAACAGGGTGATAGAATTAAGATTCTACATCTGTCCCAGCTAGCACATTTGGTTCCTTGGAAGTTGTGGGAACGTATGTTTTCGATTTCGCATTGGTTGTGAATATTTTGCCTGTTCTGGGAATGTTTATTTTTAGGTTGAATGGAGGTTCTGAGAACGTTTTACTCTGGTTCCTAGTTTTCCTGGGAGGTTTTATTAATGCTTTGAGAATGGAAATTCTAGGTTATACTAAGCTAACATATGGAATTTTTTAAGATGGTCATACCATGGATCATTTAGCTACTTGATTTTGAATTTTACAACCCCAAAATATTAAAAAAGTATAAAAAATAAATCAAGAAGAAATCATAGGGAATACGTTTTTGGGAAATATAATACTTTTTTGTGGCGACATAGTGACACTACAAAGCTGCTTTTATTTGTTGCTTTGCAACTGTGACTTGAGCAATCCACTATGTCGCAGTGGATTGAGACCCAGCCCATGCAAAAAAACAACTGATATCTCTAGCTTAAACTGACAGATTTTGATGGGTGCGTTAAGGATATCCCAGGAGGTTGGTGGCACCTTAATTGGGGAGGACGGGGCTCGTGGTAATGGCTGGAGCGGATTCAGTGTAATGGTATCAAATACATGAATCACATTCCATGTGTTTGATGCCATTCCATTCACTC